>CM044004.1:2430823-2503323 GCA_024085815.1 Flaveria linearis | reverse complement strand
ACGCCGTTGTTGTCACAGCCACCGAGGCGGTTAGACCATGACGGTGCTGGCCCATCTGGCGCGGGCGGGTCTGGTCAGGGCAGCGATCCGGGGATGATGGATTAGATAGATATTTTGTTTGTATTTTATTTCTTTTTGTATGTAAAAACTCGTTGTATATATATATATGTGCAGTTTCAGTTATGATAATTTGTATATTTGGTTGTGTTTGTTTGGTTGTGTTTCTTTGTTTGTTTGTTTTATATTTGCAATGTTGATAATGTTAATTGTATATGTTTGATAACAGCTGATTTTTACGATTAGGTTAACCATGTGATAAAATAACAACCAACTTGTTTAAAAAATAATTAAACGCAAAAATTACTTGTAATATGACCATGAATTGCAGCAGCAGGGAAACCGACCCTGCATAACCAGTTTTCCAAGAATCTGCGCTGCGTTTTGTCTTCACAAAGATTAAAGTCAACGCGTTCTGAATCAAGATTAAAGATAACAGATTACAAAGACTAATTAAGCAGATTAGAAAAAAAGATGAACTGAATCGCACGTTTGTTAATGATTAAAACCATAAAATAGTGTTTGTTAATGATTTTAAAAGTATATAAACCTGAGGATAAATCGGTGCACCACCATATGCAACAGCAACTTTCACACCAGTTACATAGCAGAATTTCTTAGCTTCTTCAAATATTTAACGAAATAATACAGATCATAAGAACAATAGTTATATATATATTCACGAAAAGAACAATGTTTTCCTTTAACCGACGTATGAAACTTCCAAGCTGCTTCAGATGTTGTAAAGTTCACAAACGCATATCCTGCATTCAAACCATTCCTGTACGTATATATCAACGTCAAAACTTAGCTTACAGTGAGTACGTTAATAAACTCCCATCGAACGGTGTTTCCCGCCTTTTCATTCTCAAGTTTACAGTGATAAAATTACGGAAATAAAAATAAATGTTTAACGCTTAAGGAAGATACACGAAATCAAACTCCGATCGAACGGTGTTTCCCGCCTTTTCATTCTCAAGTTTACAGTGATAAAATTACGGAAATAAAAATAAATGTTTAATGCTTAAGGAAGATACACGAAATCAAACTCCGATCGAACGGTGTTTCCCGCCTTTTCATTCTCAAGTTTACAGTGATAAAATTACGGAAATAAAAATAAATGTTTAATGCTTAAGGAAGATACACGAAATCAAACTCCGATCGAACGGTGTTTCCCGCCTTTTCATTCTCAAGTTTACAGTGATAAAATTACGGAAATAAAATAAATGTTTAATGCTTAAGGAAGATACACGAAATCAAACTCCGATCGAACGGTGTTTCCTGATATCGGTTTGTCAAGCCTAATCAAAAACAATTTATAAGGTTCCAAACTCACCTAAGATAGCTAGGGTAAGTCGGGTCGATCCACAGGGAATATGTGGAAAGTTTTGTAGTTTAAATCTAAAAGTTTGTAGCTTGATTACAAAACTTAGTAAAAATGACTAATCGAGAAAAGTAACGAACTTTATGATTAATTGAGTTGCAAACAATAATGTAAATAAGTAATCTTCTCCGGATTCAGGTTTACTACTTAGATTTGCTTTGTGTTCATAAAAGTCATATAAGCTTAACGGGTCAATTTGGGTAAAAACAATAGATTGAATAAGACTGTTGTTAAGAACTACTCGAATCATATCCTATGTTTGTGATACTCAATCCCATCCAATATCAACGTTTCCAGATGAAAAGAAATCTAAAACAATCAAAGTGGAACAAGTGAATGAAAGCAACACACATATTTTAGAGTTTTCAACCAACAAATAATGTACTCGGCTTAAACTACCGTGTTCAAACATTAACTCAACCACAAATCATCAAGAACAAATCATAGTAGTAAACCTTACTACCCAAAGAAGATTACTAGGAGATTAGCTAGACATGGTAATGAAGAACACCAAATCAAAATCAAATTAAACATCTTATCTAACGTTAAAGAATCAAACCGAATGATTAAAAACACTTGAAAAGCCTTGAAATCGCCTCTCGGGAGCCTCTTGGAAGCCTTGGGGACGAAAGGGGGCGACTATGGAAGTGTAGAATGAAAGATATCCTCAAAACCTAATTTTTTTCGTCTTTTAAATGAGTTCAGCACGCGTGGCCACCGTAAGTCGTTTTTCCACCGTAAGTTACGGTGGAAGCCTTCTGCTGCACTTTTCCATCAGCCACCGTAAGTCATTTTTCCACCGTAAGTTACTGTGGACTGATTTTTCCAATTCTTGTTTTCTTCATATCTTTTTCGTTTGGACTCCGTTTTCGTTCCCGTTTGCCGCCACGTTCTCGTAATTGAATTCTCTATCTCTTCATCCACAATAGTCTTCACTTATCATTCACGTGCATTCTTCAAAATCCATCAAGTGCTCGTGTTTAACCTACAAAACATCACATTACCGTAGTTAACAATTCAACACAATCTCTTGCATTTAAACACATTAGATACATTAAGATTAACCATTTAATTATGATAAATCTCATTACAAACCCACTACATCATTTCCCGCCTTTTCATTCTCAAGTTTACAGTGATAAAATTACGGAAATAAAAATAAATGTTTAATGCTTAAGGAAGATACACGAAATCAAACTCCGATCGAACGGTGTTTCCCGCCTTTTCATTCTCAAGTTTACAGTGATAAATTATGGAAATAAAATAAATGTTTAATGCTTAAGGAAGATACACGAAATCAAACTCCGATCGAACGGTGTTTCCCGCCTTTTCATTCTCAAGTTTACAGTGACAAAATTACGGAAATAAAAATAAATGTTTAATGCTTAAGCACGAAATCAAACTCCGATCGAACGGTGTTTCCCGCCTTTTCATTCTCAAGTTTACAGTGATAAAATAACGGAAATAAAATAAATGTTTAATGCTTAAGGAAGATACACGAAATAAAAATAAATGTTTAATGCTTAAAAGAATAAAAAAAATAAAAGCAATATGTCACGGTTTGCCCAAACCGTGACATATAGCCCCCCTGCCCACAATCAATACCCCCATAATTACATACCCAATCATTGAGTACGGATCCCCAGATCTAACTGTCACGGTTAGGGTAAACCGTGACAGCTAGATCTCACACCTAACCTAGTGGTCACGGGGAGACCTAACCGTGACCGCTTGGGTCGGTTTTCTCCAGGAAAAGCACGGTGCGTCTAAAATTCCCGTTTATATACCACTTCAAGTTTCCCATAAGGGTGAGATTAATACCAGCCGGCCCGCAAAACCTTACCAAAAACCCGAGACTAGACCCAATTTACATATAAGTGATTCGATCCGTCAGTCCTAATTTGGAGCTATTTTGGTCCTCGGTTTGGTCAGATCCGATCTAGGTTTGACCTATGGAGCATAATTTAAGAGACCAAAAACTTAAGACTGGACAGATCAGAATCAAACCTACATACATGTGATTTGATCATTGGTCCTACATTTGTAGCTATTTTGATCCTAGGTGTGGGATGGTTTAGCCCATTACACACCCCTAGTTTCTTCCCAACTGATGGTGTGAAAATTTAGTTTAATTTATAAAGATCAAGTTTTAATTATTTAAAACGAATTACTTCTCAAACACACACTCACGGCAAGCGTATCGGTCGCGTGTAGTGTGGAAAGTAAACCGAGTATCGACCATGGACACGAATGGGTGGCGGCCCTTGTTACTGAACTGTTGTCGAATCCTAACCGATGATTTTTAAGGATTTGTGATAATGAAGAAGAAAACAAGAAAATTAGTAAACCAACTAAGCAACACAATCAAATAATAAGACAAAACACGAAACTAATAAAGCATGCAATAATACTGAAATTAAAAGAAATAAAATCTAAACAAGGAGACTAACGCAAATCACTGTAAATGGAAAGGGAAATCAAATAAAAGGAATCACTAACTAGACTCGGTATCAGGTTGATCGATTTGACTGACTCTCGGGTTGATTGACAGCTTGAATCCAGTTTCTGAATTAGACATCTGAAACATATCAGATCTCCTCTCGGACTCACTGACACACTCTAAATGCCACGAAAATCAATTGTAGCACTGAATAGGTAATGTCTCACCTTTCGGTCTCAAAATTCCCTGAAACTCTATGTACTCGAAAACTATTTTACCTCTCAGTCTCAACAGCACAATGTGAAATAGGTTACCATAAGCAACACTAGACACACGGAGTAAATTGATGAATATGATTAATGACTTGAATTAACAAGAAAAGTTATTAATTTTAGGATTAGTCACTCTCGTGCACTCGTTACACAAACCAAAAAACCCCCAAGATCAAGCAATTATCTCTCTCCTCTCAGACTCAAGATAAGCTAACTTCTGAAAATTTATTTTAAACATAAAACTCCTATGGGTGATCAATCCATCTAGGTCAAAACACCAAGTAATGATACTAACATGCAATTCTAGTCAATTAACACACAAGTAATCAACCAAAATACACGAGAAGCCTAATTATGAATCAAATCAATTTCAACAAAAGTAAATCAGCATCATTACTCATAAATCATCAATCTTTATACGATAGAATTCGTCAACAAGTCAAATAACCCAAAAAACAAGTCAAACAAAGTCAACCATCACCTAATCTAGGTAGATAAAGAACAATTAGAAACTAATCATAATCAAATCAGAATTACAATGATAAACCGTGAATAAACAGTGAAGAACACGAATGGAAACGGAGAAACAAAGAGAAACCGAATGGTCAAACGCGTGAAAAGCCGAAAGTAAGGTTCTTTTCTTCAATCCCACGACCTAGCTGCTCCAAATCGCCTCCAATATGCTTCTGGAACTCTCCAAGGGCCGTCCAAGCATTCTTTTCTTCGTAACCCTGATCTCAACTTATAAAAAAGACGAATTTGACTTTTTTGCGACCTCCCGCGGACCGCAGGAGTAAGTCCTGCGGACTGCAGGAACTTCAGGGATCCTGGGCCGCGTTGACCTGGCCTGCGGACCGCATGGAAGGCTCCTGCGGACCGCAAGAGCTTCACATTTTGGAATTTTTCTTTGCTTTTAACTCCCGATCGCCCGATAATTGCTCGGTTTCCTACCGTAAGCTCTCGTGAACCTGTAAAATACGAAATGAAACAAAGTAACTAAAATCTACGAAAATAAAACGCGAATTAACTAGAAATTAAAATAAAATACATGGAAAAACAAGATGTGTTTTACAACACATCACCAACTCATATGTTAGTCAAATTCTATTCATTTTCAAGTTAATTCACATCTTTGATAGTTTCAACTATTCAACTTCAATTATAAATATCTCAACTCTCTTTCAAACATGATTTGCTTTGTTACGAAATTCTCACACGGTAAAACACAAAGCAGAAATAAGTCATTATACAACATACATATGAATAAAAAATATTTGTATTTGCGAACGCCAAACCATCATTTCATTAATTTCCAACAACATGGAACATATTTTTCATATGGTCATATGACTGAACGAATTTTATGTCCTTTTGTTAAAAATATTAATAGAAGTATATATGATTTTAAGTATATAAATATAGAAATTACAAAAGTTTAGTATAATTTTTTTAGGTAACCTTATAAAATAGTAACCAACTTTCAAAAATGTTTCAATTAGGTAACTCAAGTTTAAAAAGTGTTCTAATTAAGTCAATCAGCTTTCAAGTTTTATTTAAATTATAAGTTTTAACATGTTTTTAGTATATTTTTTATTTCAATTAGAAAACATTTTCTTCTTCTTTTTTGATGCTGATGTGGAACGTTAACGAGAATTTTAGATAACTTTTTTTATTTTTTAATATAATTAACATGTTCTTTTATTTTAATATAATTTCATATATTAAAAATTCCGACATCCACATCTTCTCTGTCATTATTTTCTTGACGTAAGTAAATTCGATGATTACTTGATTTGATGGTTTAGGAGTTCAATTTAAGAAAAATATGCACGAGTGACCAAATTGAGACACTTTTGAAACTTGGTTGTTATTCTGTGATATTTTTCCAATTTTATTTTTATCATTCACATCATTTTATAACTAGTTTGAAACATTACATAGTTTGGATTTTATCAAGGTTTGTTAGAGTATGAGGACGACACTAGTTCTAAAGGCAAAAGCCCACGCCCACAGACGGTCCTTAGAGAAAAAGAAAGTTTAATCATGTAACGCATTTTGAACATGCCAAAATTACATGGAGTTTTCTAAACAAATGACAAACACATTAAAAGTTATGTTAGATACGTGCAATAGCTAAATTGATAAGAAAAACAATATTTTACAATAATGCGTCGAATGTAGTTGCATCCACGTGACTTTAAATCTTTGATTTGTTATGAGAAAGGTTATCAATGAACAGATTTGCACTAAGTAATGGAAACCAGGATAGACAAATTATATAATTAATTTTGAATCAAACAACAACAATATAGTAAACGTACTTGAATTGGAGAATACACGAATTTGTTTGCAAGAAATCTACATATTGAGGCCTGCAACGCAGTGTCCTAAAACAGAAATTTCCGGTGATTGGATCTGTTTTGAGGATACAACAATCAATCAAGACGAAAACTTGATTCTGACGAAAATCATTATACTCCCTTCATGAATTCCAAGAACGAATTTTTGTGTGTAAGATTTCTGGTGTCTTTTATCTTCCACAATCTCTGCATATATTGTTTGTGAAAAAACAGTTAAACAGAAATTAACTGTCAAATCAGTTAATAATTAATGATTCAACTGTAATCATTAAATATTATTAAAAAAATCAAAATTCGTATTAGGAGATAAAAATGAATTTCTTGGTCTTAGGGACCCCAAGAGCCCAAGGCCCAATGCCCTAATCTTTGACCATTAATTATAAGTATTTATAACCCATTAAATTAATCCAAACACACACAAATCCCATCTATATTAGCCCAATTAGTGATTTACTTGAAGGGCTAAGTGGCTTGGTCTTTATAAGTAAGGAATTTTTCTTCCTTGGTTCCAATGTGGGAAAAATCCCACACATATCTTTAAAACAGAGTTCCAACAATACCTCACATTTCTATTCAAACATCAATAATACCCCACATTTGAATAGAAAATAAGAGAACTTTGATATTCAAATCAGGGAGATAAGATATGACACACATCTGAAGAGGTGTTGTAAGACTTGAACCTTTCATAGTAAGTACTACTTGAATCTACTTTATGGGTAGTGAGCTATTTAGGCTTTGAACTAACCACGTTGGGTAGTAGAATAGAGCAAGGAGTATTACACATGTCAAATCTAAATATAGGTCATTTCTTACCGTTGTGTTCATTTTGGTCGTGAACAATCCTTTCTTCATGAGACTTTTAGAGAGCTTAGCCATATCAGCTCCCAAAGATGCGACCTCACATCCATCTCACATAGGTAATGATAATCTGGAACAATCCGTGGTATTCCACTAAAAAAGCTATCAGCATTATTAAGAATTAGTATTCAACCCTAAATCATCAACGGATAATACAAATTAAATCATTATGGAGTGAGCATACCTTTGTATTTAAACTGCTTTGAGTCTTCCCCAACTAGTTGTCCTTTTGAACCTAGGCCATGGGATCTCCATTATTGCTAGGTTAGGTTTCCGCTAGGTGGTGACTCATTGTGTTGGCTTTAAGCCCATTCCCCTTGAAGTGAAGAGAACTTGCTCTCTACTAAGGCCTTTTGTCAAAGGACCAACTATATTTTCCTTTGACTTGATATAACTAATGAAAATGATTCCATTTTTAAGCAAGTCCTTTATTGTAATATGTCTACGCCTAATGTGTCTTGACTTGCCATTGTATATCTGATTTTGAGCTCTAGTGAGTGCAACCATGCTGTCACAATGTATACAAATGGCAGGAATTGGTTTAGGCCACAATGGAATACCTTCTAGGAAGCTTTTAAGCCATTCAACTTCTTCAGCAGCTTTGTCTAAAGCAACAAACTCTGCTTCCATGGTAGAACGGGTATTCACAGTTTGCTTAGAGAATTTCCATGATATCGCGGCTCCACCAAGGGTAAATACGTACCCACTTGTGGATTTTCCCTCTGAGGTGTTGGAAATCCAATTTGCATCACAATATCCTTCAAGTACAGGGGGATATCTCGTGTCATGCAATCCATAATTCATTGTATACTTTAGATATCTAAGCACTCTTACTAATGCATGCCAATGATCTTTCCCAGGATTATGAGAATATCGACTCAATCTGCTTACATTGTATGCTAGGTCTGGTCTAGTGCAATTCATAATATACATTAGACTTCCTAAGACTTGAGTGTATTCTAGTTGTGTTACACTGTCACCTTTATTCTTCTTGAGATGACTTGAAGGATCAAATGGGGTGACTACTGGTTTGTCATCATAATGTCCAAACTTCTTAAGTACACTCTCTATATATTAAGATTGAGTAAGGGTATATCCCTCTGGATCCCTTTTAACTTTTACCCCAAGGATCACATCCACAGGTCCCATATCCTTCATGTCAAAGCTAGAGTGTAACATCTTCTTTGTTTGATTTATGATGTCTATGCTAGTGCCTAATATAAGCATATCATCTACATATAGGCATATGATAATGTACGTATTCTTGTATTGTTTGACATAAACACATTTATCACATTCATTGATTCTAAATCCATTAGAAAGTAGTGTATTGTCAAACTTCTCGTGCCACTGTTTAGGAGCCTGTTTTAGTCCACAGAGTGATCTCACTAACTTACAGACTTTATGCTCTTGACCCTTTACCACAAACCCTTCAGGCTGATCCATGTAAATTTCCTCATCTAGTTCACCGTTTAAGAATGCAGTTTTCACATCCATTTGGTGCATTTCCAAATTGTGAATAGCTGCTATTGCTATCAATGTTCGTATTGATGTTATTCTTGTAACAGGTGAATAGGTGTCAAAGAAGTCTTGACCTTCTTTCTGACGATACCCTTTAGCTACTAAACGAGCTTTGTATTTAGCAATAGTACCATCAGGTCTAGGCTTCTTCTTAATAACCATTTATGCCTAATTGGTTTATGCCCTGGTGACAGATCTACCAATTTCCAAGTGTTATTTTGCATAATGGAATCCATCTCACTTTTGATCGCCTCTTTCTAGTAAGGAGCTTCCGCAGAAGATATAGCTTCTGCATAGGTTCTGGGTGTGTCATCTATTACAAAGGTCATGAAATCAGGTCCAAATTCTTTGGCTATTTTGCCACGTTTACTTCTTCTAGGTTCAAGGTTTTCTTCTTGAGCCTTAGAAGTGCTTGTTCACTTGATTGTAACCTTTTGTCAAGAATGGATTCATTCATTCCATCATCATCTAGAGGCCTTTTTCTTGAGCAAGTGGTCTCTTTTCGTTTGTCTTCATATGGAAAAACACTTCCAAAAAATTCAGCTTCAGCTGATTCCATAATGGTGTTATTGTGGATATCGTCAATATGTGATTTGTATACTAGGAACCTATAGGCTGCACTGTTCATGGCAGGACCAAGATAAATGCAGTCTATGGTTTTTGGTCTAAGTTTAGTCCTCTTAGGAGGATGTATTTGTACATTAGCTAGGCAACCCCACACTTTCATCCTTTTATAAGATGGTAATTTCCCTTTCCACATGTGGTAGGGTGATTTATCACTCTTTTTATGAGGAATTTTGTTCAGTATTGCATTAGCAGTGAGACATGCTTCCCCCCATAGATTATATGGTGCTCCGGAGGTAATTAACGTTGAATTAATCATGTTTTTCAATGTTCTATTTTTCCTTTCTGCTACTCCATTTTGTTGTGGAGTATATGGAGCAGTTGTTTGATGTATAATACCATGTTTAGAACAAAATTCAGCAAAGTCTTTGAACTCGTATTCTACACTACGGTCGGACCTTAGAATTTTGATCTTTTTGTCAAGTTGATTTTCAACTTCAGCCTTATAGTTCTTAAAAGAGTTTAAGGCTTCATCTTTGGTATTTAATAGATAAATATAGCAATACTTACTGCAATCGTCTATAAAAGAAATATAGTAGTTCTTTCCCCCTCTTGTGGGCGTTGCTCTAAAATCACATAAATCTGAGTGGATTAAACCTAGGATTTCATTTGACTTTACTACGGATTTATGAGGGTGTTGAGAGAATTTTGATTCTACACAAACTTCACACTTTTTAGATTTGTCAAATGAGCATTTAGGTAACATGCCAAGTTTTATCATTCTTTGAATGGAACGAAAATTAACATGTCCTAACCGGGAGTGCCATAAAAAGGAAATGTAACACCCGCAATTTTGATTAGACAAAGGGAAATAATAAGAAGAAAAGAAAAGAAAGAATTTTGGAGGAAAAGGAAAAGAAAGAGAAAGTAGAAGGGGGTTTTGTGTAAAAGTACAAAGAAAAGAGAAATATCTGATATACATAGGGATGGCTGCCCACTTTCTTTTTTTTTCTCACAACCCCAAATCTTCGAAGTATTCTAGAGAGAGAAAGAGCAGACCACAGGAAATTCGAAGGAAGAACAAGAAGAAGAAGAGGGCGGATTCGAGGTACAAGGTCTCACGACGATGGGTTTTGAAGAAGCCATACCCAGCAACATAATGTGAGTTCTAAGACCCCTTCTTTTACATATTTTGAACGATTTTTGGGGCTGGAGCACATATTGAAACTGTTTTCGAGCTGTGAGCGCTCAATCCGTGTATGTATGTATGAGTATGAAAGTGTGTATGGTCTGTTTGGACTGCTATGCCTAGTGTATGTAAGATTCCTAGGGCAGATAGATGAATCTCAGCATCTTGATCATATGAGTACTGCTGAATGTATGTTTTAGAAGTCCTTCTTATGATATGCATGATGTTTAGTTTATTCTAAGCAGCTGATACGATAAATCAGTGCTAATGTATGTTAAAAGATGAGCAGGTTGTAGAATTGCACAGGTTAAGTGCAGGTCACCATACTCAATCGCATCAAATTAATGCGGACAGACCACGAAAAGTGGTTGTCTTCATCCGCATCAACAAATGCGGATGACGAAGAAAAATGCGGTCAAGGCATTTTGCTCAGCCGCATTAACAAATGCGGATGAGTCAGAAAATGCAGTTAAGGGAATACTCAGCCGCATTGATCTAATGCGGACAAGTCAGGAAGAATGGCCAAGGCATTCTTCGACCGCATTGACCAATGCGGGTAGGATGCGAAATACGGTTAAGGCATTTCTCAGCCGCATGGACTAATGCGGGTAGATCATAAAATGCGGATAAGGCATTCCTCATCCGCATTGACTAATGCGGATGATCAAACTAATGCGGATGAAGAAGAATGTGAAATGCGGATCAGGCTTAGTAAGATCTGATTAATTTGAGGAAAACGAGTAACATAGGCATGATAGTGATGATGATGTTGCATGGTTGTACCTGTTGTATGCCATATATGAATGATGCCTTGTAGGATGATGAATGAATGTTATGTGCATGTTAGTATGATGTATGTATGTTAGTATGATGTTGCCATGATAAATGGTGAATACTGATGATATGTAAGTATGTATGTTCCTTATGTATATGCGTTTTATCTTTAATAACTTTACGTGAATGAATGAACGAAAGAAACGAATGTATTAAGAACGTAAAGTGAAAGATAATGAAAGAAGGAACATGATGAATGAATGCATGCATTAATGAAAGAAAGTAAGTAAGGCTTGCAAGCAAAATGAAGGAGGTGCACACCCCTGGCAGGTGTTAGCTCAACGGTGTACGGGTTAGCTACCCCGAAGGATGTACATCGGGTCAATCATTGAGATTGATAATGAGGTGAGCAACTTCGTGTTGCAAGAGACTCGGTTAGCAGGCAATCATAAGATTGTCACTGAGGTGAGCAGTCGCGCACTGCAAGAGACTCGGCTAACGTATGTTAGAAGTAAAGTGAAAAGATGAGTGGTGCATGTACCTACCCCAGGTGACTGGATCAGCTTTGTGCACAACGTTCGTGGCTAACCACCACAGGTCCAGCACCAGTAGTATGTATGATGAACGGGGGTATTGTACATGTCACCGAATGTAATGAACGTTCGAACGAAAGTAGTGAAAGTATGAATGAATGTAATGAATGTTCGAACGTAAGTAATGAATGTAAGAATGAAAGTAAAGTACGTACGAAAGTACAAGAAGTATGCATGAATGAAAGTAAAGTACGTATAATTGTACGTGAAGTATGTATGTATGAAAGTAAATGAGAATGATGAAGCGTTCACGAATGAAAGTAAGTAATGAATGATGAGATAATAATAATATTATCTACGTGTACGTATGATGTGTGAACACATGTATGAAAGAGCAGTTAATGAGAATGAAAGTATGTTTTATTATAAAAACTAGAACTCACTCAGCAACGCTGACTTTTATGTGTTTTCCAGTTCGCAGGTAGTGTTGCTGAGGATGGCACGAGGCGACTACTCCGCTCTTTTAGGATGACATTCACCTTTTGATTATGCAGCCACATCATGTGTTGTGGGCCCGTAATGCGCGCAACACATTATGTTGCATGCAAGTGCAAGATTTCTTGATAATCCTGATAAACATGATTATTTAAGAAATCTTGTTACGAAAGAAAAATATTTTTTTGAACTTAATATCTCCTCTAGAGGTCGCTGTATGATCCTATGAGGAGAGACAGAGTAGAGAAAGTTGTATTTTGTAATCGAGTCAATGATGTAATGACTTTTATGAATGAATGAGAATGTATATATTTTATCATTTCCGCTGCGTTGAGTTTTAATTATATACGTTATGTACGTTAAATGTGCGATGAAGAACCAACAGTAAGGTGCCCGGTGGGCGGGGCCTCACAAGTTGGTGTCAGAGCAAAAGTTTAAGGAAAAGGGGTAAATTTTCATAATAAACCTAAACTTAAACTGAGAATGGGACAGGGAGAATGAGAATGCCATCTGAGTAGTCGCGTGCCATCAGGTATTTTCTTAAGGATTAACTGGTTATTATGTGCGCTTGTTATGTGAATGATGTGTACTGTTAGACTGAGATACTAATGTAGTCAGGATAGGTGATGCTCGGGGTACGAAGAGTAGAGTAAGTGGCTAATCACAACTGGCCACTGTAATTAGGGACTTACTGTACTTAACATAAACTGAGCTATTTCCTTGAATGACCGTGTTGGTGTTTTGATCTTTCAGTGTGATAGAAGATGGTCGGTGATAGATCATCTGATGCTTCCCGTGGTGGTGAACGTGGTGATGAGCCGCGTATCACGCGAGGAAGACTTAGGAAAGAGAAAGTAGTTCGTGAGGAGAACGAGGTTCCTCACCAGGAAGAGACGGACGAAAGCGCCAAGTTGAGAGCCTCGGTAAAAGAGGCAGTGATTGAGGAAGTGCACCAGGTTATGCAGACGATCTTACCGACTGTAATGACCGAAGCGATAAAGGCAGTACGAGAGGAGGATAGACGAGGGAGGAGACGGTCCTCCGGTAGACAGCAACAGACAGAGGCAGAAACGGTATTGTCCGATGACGAAGAGGAAGAGGAGGAAGAACAGGTTAGGGGGACAGCCCGGGGTTGTGACTACGGGAAATTTATGAGGTGCAAGCCTCCGACTTTTGATGGTTCGGGTACGGCTGCTGATGCTCACCAATGGGTGAGAGAGATGGAGGCGGTCCTTGATATCAGTGACTGCCGGGAGGATAAGAAGGTAAAGTTTGCTACCCACTCGTTAACGGGGACGGCATTGTGCTGGTGGGACAATATTGTCCAGGCCGAGGGTAGCAGGGCCATTGGGAAATTGAAGTGGTCTGAGTTGAAGAGGATGGTGATCGAGGAGTTTAGTCCTCGTCGAGAGATGGACAGAGTTGTGAGAGAGTTCCTGCAGTTGGAAGCGGGAACGATGACCCACCAACAATACACGACCAAGTTCAACGACATGGCACGGTTGGTGCCAGAGCAAGTGACGCCGGTGTCTCGCAAGATTAACCGGTATATTCAGGGGTTGCCAGCCGAAATTCGTTGGCACTTGATTTCCGCCCGACCAAGTACTTTCAGGTCGGCGGTGGATTTAGCTGGGAGGTTGTACGATGAACGGGCTGCGATGGTGAAATCTGAGGGCAGTAGGAAGGGAAGTGATGAGAGGAAGTGGCAGGGAAAGAGGTTTGGTCGGGGTGATACTTCGACAAGTAGTAAGAAAGCACGGGTTGATGATCGTCGTGTGGTCGTGACAAGTGCAGGGTCGAGAAAGTGTGGGAAGTGTGGGCGAGAGCACGGTGGTGAGTGCAGATGGGGGCTGAATGTATGTTTCAAGTGTGGAAAGTCCGGACATATGGCCAAAGAGTGTAAAGCGATGAGGTGCTACAACTGTGGGGAAAGTGGTCATATGAATAAAGACTGCAAGAAGCCGAGATCTGAGGGTTCCGGCGTGAAGAAGACAGGGGGTGAAGGGTCGAAAGCGAGCGCCAGAGCATTCACGATGACGCAGGAAGAGGCGAGGACGGACCCTGATGTAGTGTCCGGTACGTTTCTGGTGAACCAAACTTTAGCCTCTGTATTATTTGATTCGGGTGCCAGTAGGAGTTTTATTTCTGCTGCTTTCTGTGCCAAATTGCCCGTTAGTAGTAGACGTGTGGATGTACCGTTTGATGTAGAGACTGCTATAGGTAAAACCACCAGGATTTGTGAGGTAATTGAGGGTTGCGATGTGGAACTGGAGGGTCACAAATTCCCAGTTAAACCCTTTGCGATGACGTTAGGTGGTTTCGATTTGGTGCTTGGAATGGATTGGTTGGCGGATTTCGAGGCGAACATTGTGTGTCGCAAGAAGATGATCAGTTTGACAGCGCCTGACGGCAGTCCAGTGACAGTTTATGGGGATCGGGTTACTACGATTCCGAAAGTGATCTCAATGGCAGTGGCGGGGAAATGTATGAGGCGTGGATGTAACGCCTATTTATGTTATGTGAAAGATGTAGAGAAGCCAGCACCACAACTGTCTGATGTTCCGGTTGTGTGTGAGTTCCCAGACGTGTTCCCGGAAGACTTATCGGGATTGCCACCTGACAGAGAGATCGAGTTCCAGATTGATTTAGTACCAGGCGCCCAACCTGTTGCCAAAGCACCATACCGATTGGCCCCGACAGAGATGAAAGAGTTGATGGAACAGTTACAAGAGCTGTTGGAAAAGGGGTTTATTCGACCGAGTATCTCACCTTGGGGTGCTCCGGTTCTGTTTGTAAAGAAAAAGGACGGTAGTATGAGGATGTGCATCGACTACCGCGAGTTGAATAAGCTGACAGTAAAGAACAGATACCCCTTGCCGAGGATCGACGACTTGTTTGATCAACTTCAGGGTGCTAGTTGGTTTTCACGTATAGATCTTCGATCAGGCTACCATCAACTGAAGGTGAAGGAGCAGGATATCCCTAAAACAGCTTTTCGTACACGTTACGGTCATTATGAGTTCCTCGTTATGTCATTTGGTTTGACCAACGCGCCAGCTGCTTTTATGGACCTGATGAATAGGGTGTGCCGGCCGATGTTGGATAAATCAGTGATTGTATTCATTGATGATATCCTGATTTATTCAAAGAGTGAGACTGAGCATGCCGGTCACATTCGCGAAGTTCTGGAGACGTTGAGAAGGGAGAAGTTGTATGCTAAATTCTCCAAGTGCGCGTTCTGGTTGCGTGAAGTTCAATTCTTGGGTCACGTGGTAAATCCGGATGGGATTACGGTCGATCCGGCGAAAGTGGAAGCAGTGATGCAATGGAAGTCTCCAAAGACGCCGTCCGAGATCCGTAGTTTCTTGGGCTTGGCGGGCTACTACCGAAGGTTCATCCAAGACTTTTCCAAAATTGCTTCTCCACTGACGAAGTTGACCCGGAAGGATGTGAAATTTGTGTGGGGTCAAGCTCAGGAGAAGGCGTTTGAAGAACTGAAGACGAGATTGACCCAAGCTCCAGTATTGGCATTACCCGAAGGGAGTGAAGATTTGGTGGTTTACTCTGATGCCTCCTACTCGGGGTTGGGGTGTGTATTAATGCAGAGAGGAAAGGTGATAGCCTATGCATCCCGACAGCTGAAAGTTCATGTGGTTAATTACCCTACTCATGACTTGGAGCTCGCAGCGGTGGTTTTCGCGTTGAAGATCTGGCGGCACTACTTGTATGGGACGAAGTGCACCATCTTCACGGACCACAAAAGCTTGAAGTACTTCTTCGAGCAAAAGGATCTGAATATGAGGCAACGGCGATGGTTGGAACTTATAAAGGACTATGATTGTGAGATCCATTACCATCCGGGCAAAGCTAACGTGGTGGCTGATGCCCTTAGCCGAAAAGAGAGGCCCGAGCCGATTCGGGTGAAAGCGTACCAACTAATCATGACCTCAGACATGATGAAACAAGTCAGAGAGTTCCAGGATGAAGCATTGAAAGATGAACATCTTAACTCTGAACGAATGAGAGGACTGGTAGCGGAGCTAGTAGAAAACACGACGGGCGTTAAAACCCGGTTTGGGCGTATGTGGATTCCTCGTCTCGGGGATCTACGAATGAAGATTATGGATGAAGCTCATAAGTCTCGATACTCCATTCATCCCGGCGCCACCAAGATGTACCAAGACATGAAGAAAGATTATTGGTGGCCGGGTATGAAACGTGATGTGGTGGAGTATGTGAGTAAATGCCTCACGTGTTTGCAAGTAAAGGCGGAGCACCAGAAGCCGTATGGAAAGATTCAGCCGTTGGACATACCGGAATGGAAGTGGGAGCACATCACCATGGATTTTATCACAAAGTTGCCACGTACCCCGAAAGGGTATGATACGATCTGGGTGATTGTGGATCGATTGACGAAGAGTGCTCACTTCTTATCGATGCGTGAAACATATTCGTCCGAAAGGTTGGCCGATCTTTTCATCAAAGAGATCGTGACTCGTCATGGTGTACCGGTGTCGATTGTATCTGACCGCGACACCCGGTTTACATCCAAATTCTGGAAGAAATTCCACGATGCCATGGGAACGAGGTTGCATATTAGCACGACTTATCATCCGCAAACTGATGGTCAGTCAGAAAGGACCATTCAGACCTTGGAGGACATGCTTCAGGCATGTGTTATCGATTTCGGAGGAAGTTGGGATGACCATCTACCGTTAGCTGAGTTCTCGTACAACAACAGTTATCATGCTAGTATTGGCATGCCACCCTACGAGATGTTATACGGTAGAAGATGCAGGACCCCCGTCTGTTGGGGTGAAATTGGTCAAAAAGAATTGGGAAGCGTCGAAGTGGTAGAGGCTACGACTGAAAAGCTCGAAAGAATTAAAGCGTATATGAAGGCGGCCAAAGACCGACAGAAGTCGTATGCTGACAAACGACGCAGGCCAATTGAGTTCCAAGTGGGAGACCGGGTTATGTTGAAGGTCTCACCTTGGAAAGGGATCATTCGATTCCGGAAGCGGGGTAAGTTGAGTCCGCGATATATAGGCCCTTTCCGAATTGTTGCTCGAGTGGGGGAGGTGGCTTATAGGTTGGATCTGCCAGATGAACTAAGTGGAATCCACCCGACTTTCCACGTGTCTCACCTGAGGAAATGTTTGGCGGACGAAAACATGGTCGTTCCACTGGATGATATAGAGGTAGACGAAAAGCTCAATTATGTAGAGCAACCAGTGGCGATCATTGATCGTAAGGAGAAGAGGTTAAGGCATAAAGTGGTTCCTCTTGTGCGTGTACAGTGGAAGCACAGGAAGGGATCCGAGTCTACGTGGGAGACTGAAGAAGAAATGAGGCAGCATTACCCACGACTGTTCGAGGAATGACAGGTTTCGGGGACGAAACCTAAAATAAGGGGGGTGGACTTGTAACACCCGCAATTTTGATTAGACAAAGGGAAATAATAAGAAGAAAAGAAAAGAAAGAATTTTGGAGGAAAAGGAAAAGAAAGAGAAAGTAGAAGGGGGTTTTGTGTAAAAGTACAAAGAAAAGAGAAATATCTGATATACATAGGGATGGCTGCCCACTTTCTTTTTTTTTCTCACAACCCCAAATCTTCGAAGTATTCTAGAGAGAGAAAGAGCAGACCACAGGAAATTCGAAGGAAGAACAAGAAGAAGAAGAGGGCGGATTCGAGGTACAAGGTCTCACGACGACGGGTTTTGAAGAAGCCATACCCAGCAACATAATGTGAGTTCTAAGACCCCTTCTTTACATATTTTGAACGATTTTTGGGGCTGGAGCACATATTGAAACTGTTTTCGAGCTGTGAGCGCTCAATCCGTGTATGTATGTATGAGTATGAAAGTGTGTATGGTCCGTTTGGACTGCTATGCCTAGTGTATGTAAGATTCCTAGGGCAGATAGATGAATCTCAGCATCTTGATCATATGAGTACTGCTGAATGTATGTTTTAGAAGTCCTTCTTATGATATGCATGATGTTTAGTTGATTCTAAGCAGCTGATACGATAAATCAGTGCTAATGTATGTTAAAAAGATGAGCAGGTTGTAGAATTGCACAGGTTAAGTGCAGGTCACCATACTCAATCGCATCAAATTAATGCGGACAGACCACGAAAAGTGGTTGTCTTCATCCGCATCAACAAATGCGGATGACGAAGAAAAATGCGGTCAAGGCATTTTGCTCAGCCGCATTAACAAATGCGGATGAGTCAGAAAATGCGGTTAAGGGAATACTCAGCCGCATTGATCTAATGCGGACAAGTCAGGAAGAATGGCCAAGGCATTCTTCGACCGCATTGACCAATGCGGGTAGGATGCGAAATACGGTTAAGGCATTTCTCAGCCGCATGGACTAATGCGGGTAGATCATAAAATGCGGATAAGGCATTCCTCATCCGCATTGACTAATGCGGATGATCAAACTAATGCGGATGAAGAAGAATGTGAAATGCGGATCAGGCTTAGTAAGATCTGATTAATTTGAGGAAAACGAGTAACATAGGCATGATAGTGATGATGATGTTGCATGGTTGTACCTGTTGTATGCCATATATGAATGATGCCTTGTAGGATGATGAATGAATGTTATGTGCATGTTAGTATGATGTATGTATGTTAGTATGATGTTGCCATGATAAATGGTGAATACTGATGATATGTAAGTATGTATGTTCCTTATGTATATGCGTTTTATCTTTAATAACTTTACGTGAATGAATGAACGAAAGAAACGAATGTATTAAGAACGTAAAGTGAAAGATAATGAAAGAAGGAACATGATGAATGAATGCATGCATTAATGAAAGAAAGTAAGTAAGGCTTGCAAGCAAAATGAAGGAGGTGCACACCCCTGGCAGGTGTTAGCTCAACGGTGTACGGGTTAGCTACCCCGAAGGATGTACATCGGGTCAATCATTGAGATTGATAATGAGGTGAGCAACTTCGTGTTGCAAGAGACTCGGTTAGCAGGCAATCATAAGATTGTCACTGAGGTGAGCAGTCGCGCACTGCAAGAGACTCGGCTAACGTATGTTAGAAGTAAAGTGAAAAGATGAGTGGTGCATGTACCTACCCCAGGTGACTGGATCAGCTTTGTGCACAACGTTCGTGGCTAACCACCACAGGTCCAGCACCAGTAGTATGTATGATGAACGGGGGTATTGTACATGTCACCGAATGTAATGAACGTTCGAACGAAAGTAGTGAAAGTATGAATGAATGTAATGAATGTTCGAACGTAAGTAATGAATGTAAGAATGAAAGTAAAGTACGTACGAAAGTACAAGAAGTATGCATGAATGAAAGTAAAGTACGTATAATTGTACGTGAAGTATGTATGTATGAAAGTAAATGAGAATGATGAAGCGTTCACGAATGAAAGTAAGTAATGAATGATGAGATAATAATAATATTATCTACGTGTACGTATGATGTGTGAACACATGTATGAAAGAGCAGTTAATGAGAATGAAAGTATGTTTTATTATAAAAACTAGAACTCACTCAGCAACGCTGACTTTTATGTGTTTTCCAGTTCGCAGGTAGTGTTGCTGAGGATGGCACGAGGCGACTACTCCGCTCTTTTAGGATGGCATTCACCTTTTGATTATGCAGCCACATCATGTGTTGTGGGCCCGTAATGCGCGCAACACATTATGTTGCATGCAAGTGCAAGATTTCTTGATAATCCTGATAAACATGATTATTTAAGAAATCTTGTTACGAAAGAAAAATATATTTTTTTGAACTTAATATCTCCTCTAGAGGTCGCTGTATGATCCTATGAGGAGAGACAGAGTAGAGAAAGTTGTATTTTGTAATCGAGTCAATGATGTAATGACTTTTATGAATGAATGAGAATGTATATATTTTATCATTTCCGCTGCGTTGAGTTTAATTATATACGTTATGTACGTTAAATGTGCGATGAAGAACCAACAGTAAGGTGCCCGGTGGGCGGGGCCTCACAGGAAACATCAAGCATATACATAGAATTAGGGCTGGTATTGCCTGTTATTGCATTAGCATTCATATTGGTTACATCATTGTTTGGTGTTTCAGCACCATAGTACACTTGTTTGACACTGACTTTGAAAAGGCCCTCACTAAGGTACCCTTTCCCAACATACATCCCACCCTTGGTGAGTACAAATTTATCAGATTCAAATACAAGTTTAAATCCCTTGTTACTAAGAGTCGGACCAGAGATCAGATTCTTAGTAACTTCGGGTACATGTAAAACATCATTAAGAACAAGTTCTTTATCAGAAGTCAGCATCAGCTTCACTTTTCCTTTTCCTTCAACTTTTGCTGTTGTAGCATTCCCCATATACATTGGCTCAGAATCATTGACTTTCTGGTATGTTGTGAACATGGTGCGCGAGTTGCAAACGTGTTTTGATGCTACAGTATCAATCCACCAGTCCACACAGTTGAATACTATGTTGGTTTGAATCATTCCAATGAACATCTTTGGTGATTTAACCATGTTGGTTTGACCAGAATTTCCTCCATACGAATTTCCACCATTGTTTCCATTGTTTCCATTGTTTCCCCCATTGTTTCCACCACCATTTCCTCCATGGCCCCTCCTATGGCTACAATCTTTGGCCCTATGTCCAGGTTTGCCACAAACATAGCAAGAACCTCAGTTTTTCTTAAAATTCTTTTTGTTTGGGCCAAGATTTTTGCCATTTTTGGAGAAGTTTTTGGAGGCAACGAATTTCCCTTTCTTGTTGTTGAACTTTGGTTTTGACGTGTTTCCTTCACCAATAAAGTTTGCACTTTGTTCCAAGGAATTTGGATCAGCCTTCTCATTCAACCTGTAATCTTCCTCAACCCGGATTCTCAATACAAGTTGCTCAAAACTCATATCATCTGTCAAATATTTAAGATATAATTTAAAGGTTTTCTAGGATGCAGGAAGTTTTTCAATGATTGAACCAACAAGAAAATTAGAGTTTATACACATACCTTCGACTTCAAGATCATGAGCAATTACTTGAAGTTCTTCCACTTGTTTAAGTACAGATTTCGTATCCACCATTCTATAATTCAGAAACTTTCCAACCATGAATTTCTTGGAACATGCCACTTCAGTTTTGTATTTCTTTTCAAGTGATTCCCATATTTCTCTTGCAGTTGCAAATGTGGAATATATTTCATACAGGGAATCATCAAGGGCATTCAGAATGTAATTTCTACAATTGTATTCATTCAACTTTCAAGATTCCACTGCTTTTGCATGTTCTGTCAATTGAGCAGCAGTTGGTGGATTCTGTCCTTCTCCATTAGAATATGGAGGAATTTCATCAGTGAGAACATTGGAAACATAAAGTGTTGTTAGATAAAACTACATCTTTTATTGCCATCTTCTGAAATCAGAACCTTTGAATTTCTCAGGTTTTTCCACATGTGATTTGATGATGGATTGTTGATCCATTCTTCACGTTTTTTATTTCTGTTTTGAATCAAACAACAACAATATAGTAAACGTACTTGAATTGGAGAATACACAAATTTGTTTGCAAGAAATCTACAGATTGAGGCCTGCAACGCAGTGTCCTATAACAGAAATTTCCGGTGATCGGATCTGTTTTGAGGATACAATAATCAATCAAGTCGAAAACTTGATTCTGACGAAAATCACTATACTCCCTTCATGAATTCCAAGAACGAATTTTTGTGTGTAAGATTTCTGGTGTCTTTCATCTCCCACAATCTCTGCATATATTGTTTGTGAAAAAATAGTTAAACAGAAATTAACTGTCAAATCAGTTAATAATTAATGATTCAACTGTAATCATTAAATATTATTAAAAAAATCAAAATTCGTATTAGGAGATAAAAATGAATTCCTTGGTCTTAGGGACCCCAAGAGCCCCAAGGCCCAATGCCCTAATCTTTGACCATTAATTATAAGTATTTATAACCCATTAAATTAATCCATACACACACAAATCCCATCCACATTAGCCCAATTAGTGATTCACTTGAAGGGCTAAGTGGCTTGGTCTTTATAAGTAAGGAATTTTTCTTCCTTGGTTCCAATGTAGGACAAATCCCACACATATCTTTAAAACAAAGTTCCAACATGATTTACGTATATATAATTCTTCTCTGATTTTTAAAGATCAACTGCGTATTATATGAATACATTATTTATTAGCATCTAGAAAATCAATCACTTTTTGATTAAATACACAGGCATCAATAGACAAATATATATATATATATATATATATATATATTATGTATGTATTGTTTAAGGATTGATGGTGGAAGGTTGTAGGGGTGTGAACCGAACTTGTTCGTAAGCTACTTAACAACATCTCACAAAGTTTAAATCAAAGTGAGTTTAAACGAGCTAAAGCTTAAATTGAAGCTCATTTAATAAACAAACCCCAACCTAAGCCACATGTATCAAGTTAACTAGACTTGTGAAAATAAACATGTCTATAATGATATATATATACACATATACATATATTTACATAGATATATACATATATAAATATACATATACATATATAAATATACATATATATACATATATATATATATACACACATATACATATATATACATATATATACATATATATACATACATATATAGGATCAGGATCATTACAGAACCATTTTTTATTTTCAGAACCAAAAGAACCATTGATTTACATAAATGTAAATTATAAACCATTGATTTACATAAATGTAAGTTAAAACCGGTGATTTTTAGTTGTTTTTTATAGTTTATTGTTCATGTCTGATATACACATATGTAAAACAGGTCAAGTATTATCAGACTTAATATACATTTATGTAAATCAATGGTTCTGTAGTTCTGAAAATAAAAAGTGGTTCTGTAATGATCCTAACCCTACATATATATACATACATATATATACATATATATATACACACGTTTATTTAATTTAAAAATATATTTAAATTATATATACTGGATAATATATTTAAAAATATAGTTATCATAGATAAAAAAACATTTGTATAAAAAATAAAATAATTAAATAACTTTTAGACAATAAAAAAGTCGCGCTTTAAATTGAAAATACTTTTACTAGTTGAGTTTAGACTTTAGATATAAAGCTTGAGTTGTCTTAAGTTAAACTAGAGGAGCTCCACCATCTAAAGGATACAAACTTGAGTGGTGTGTTAATCTTGTTTGCATTCAATGAAGTTTAATGAAGAAGTGAAGGTTGTTCCGGTCATGTCTTAAAGGGATATTGGGGGTCTAAAGTCAAAATTGAAATCATAGTGATAATAAAATGCATGGGAATTAAAGACTTAGGGTCTCTTTGTGACAACTCGAATTTTTCAGGTTAACGTTGACATTATTAAATCAAATTTTAAGGAATGTAAATAATACTTGTTATTATTATTATTGTTATTATTATTATCATGAATATTACTATGATTAATTAGTTCTAGCCTAAACTAAAACTAATTAAACTAAACTAACCTATATGTAAATTAGGTGATCTTAGAGGGACTAGAAGGAGTAAATTAAAAATCAAAACTCATCCCAAGCAACAAACCCTCCACTACTTTCGTGACTTCCCAACCCTATAACCCTACCCCCTCCTTCTCTCGGATCACCATAACCGACTACCTCTTGTTCTTTAAACCTTCTCCATCTCATCGCACATTAAACCTAATGCGAACAACCGTCGTTCACCTCCCGACATCCCTCTGATTGAAGCTGCAACAGCCTCCCATCGTGGTCCTCTATTTTGCTGCTCTTATTTGTGACTTTCTCCGGTGGCAACCACATCTCTCGAAGCCTTCATCGCTCGGCTAAACCACAACAGCAGCCCCGCTTCATCCTGGAGATACTTTCATTATCGATCGTTGATCATCGCTACTCGGTACGATTCTTACGTCTTTTCTTTGAACATTGCTCATGTGATTTCATACGGCTTCGAGACTCCGGTCACGGTTAGTTTTGTGCGAAATAATGGACTTGATTGATGTTCTTGGTGTGGGATTTCGTATGTTTGATCATATGTGTCGATGTATGGTGCGTAAGTGTGTTTTCTTTCGTGATGTGTGCCTGTATAAGCTGCGGTACGGGCGGTTATGTGGGGGTTAAACTAGCCTTCGGTTTCGACTGTGCTTCGGCGGTGCTTGTTGGAACCGAGAGTTGGTACGTGGGTTTGCACCCCATGATGATTGAATCTTGTAAACTTTTGTGGTACCTTGAGGATGTTTCTGTTGAATCGTAGGGGGTGCGGTGCAAGGGGGGGGAGTGATGCTAATTTTTGTTTTATATATAAGTATGATATGCATGATGCACATGTTTGTGTATGGCTTGTTTGGGTTGTTTGTTGACATGCATGCATGCGGCCGTAGGTGTAGGCGCATGGGAGGTGTAGTGGTTGTGTTAATGTGTGTGTGTTTGTAAAATATATTATATGTGTGTATGATATATGTATTAACATATACGTGTGTATTGTATATATTATATGAGTGTGTATGTTTTATGCTTTGTGACGTGTACATATAAATATCTATACATATATGTATATACATCGGTTATCTATGTATATAAATTGATAAAAATGAGAATAATTGGGTTTCATACAGTTTTGAATGTACTGGTGTATAAATGGGAAATTTACAACCGTAACCGTAACCGAATCGCGAGACGCGAAACCGTACGAACTATTACTAGTTAGGTTATATTTAATATTAATTTTACGATAAATATATATATCCAGGTCGTTTGGAAACTTGATTCGTTCGTGGTTACGCTTATTAATTCTGCTGTGCATTTAAGGTGAGTTCTCAGCCCCGCTTTTAACTATTTTCTTGGGGTGAAAGAAACGTGAGAAACAAATTCATTTTCATTGATCAGTATTACTGTAATATCACTTGTTTACTAGTGTGATACCACTTAAGTCCAACACACCACCAAAACCATAACCTAAACTAGACCAACCATAATCGACATGCACACTGATACATCACCATTAACAGCCCCAAATCACAACCAATAACAGCAACAAACCACGACAGACAGAATCGCAGCCAACAACAAACATCACCAATCAAAAACCTAGTTTCCTAAAACCTCAAACCAGCACATATTGACACGATTCAACACAGAATTTCTTAGTTGATGATGAAGTACACCATCACCAAACACTAATCACAATTTCAACCAAATCCTAAGGATCTCATCTAGAACCCAACATGCAACCACATGAACAACACCAAACTGCTCTAATCTTACATTAAACAGCAGCAACCACCATAAACCACCATCAATCGGGTGTTGTGGTTGTTTTCTGCCATGAACCACCATCAATTGACATCAGCAGCCGCCAACATCACCAGAACCAACAACACAACCACAATCACAGATTACCTCGCTATTGTTGCCTCTGCCACGAACTTGCAGCCACCCAAAACCATCTTCGAGGTCGGCTGCCATCACCGAAGCCACGACCGACAGCCACCATCGAAACCCCTGCTGCTATATCTCGCCTCTAATCCCCGCTACTATCACCTCCATCACGGTCACACAATCGACAGCCGTCGCGACCGCATACCACCATCATCACCACCATCGCGACCTCACCACCATCGGGACACCACCACCTCGAAATCGACCTGCAACCGTCACTTCATCCTTCGATTCCCGTCGCCACGTTGAGTTTCGGGAGAAATTGAAGTCACTATCGCGACCGCAGGGGAGAGGGGAGTCGAATGGATGTGACAACCCGAAATTTTTTTTTTTTATAAAATATTTATGTGAATTTATAAATTGTTTTATAAATTGTTTTTATGTTTTTTATTATTATTTAATGATAATAAAAACAATAATGACAATAATAATGATATTAATATTATTATTAAAAATAATAATGTTAATAATGATAATAATAATAATAATAATGAAAATATTGTTATCAATAATAATTTATAAAATTATTAAATTGGTTTAACAAAGTCCAAGGGGGTGGTTTGTAATTGTTGAAACTTGTTTTAAAACTCTTATACATGAAATAATAAGATTCTAAAACCCCAGGGACTATTCTGTAAAATTTTAAAAACCAAAACCCAACCCCCCGACCCACTGTTCCCCGTCGGCTTCTTCCTCCGGCGAAGTCTCCGGCGAGACCCAAACGGCCAAATCACACGGTTTTGATCCAATTAATCATTCCCGACATTTTCACATGGGTTATTCGAACACATGACCCACATTAATTTGAATATTACCAACGAAATGGTGCGATCGATCTACCTAACCCACTTCGGCCGACCAAACCAACAAACCGGGCACTGAACAATATTATTAATCGAATTGATTGCGCACTATCAACCTTTTTATCATTTAAAAACTTCCTTCGGGTTTCATTTGATCTGAAAACACACAAACATATCAATTTGATCACCCCACTCGACCGCGACTTGCAGCTCACTGTTCTTCATCATTTCGAACACCGAAACAGGTAATTAAACATACCATTGAGTTCGGTTTTACATGGGGATTAAAAGCCCCATGAATTCAATCGTTTACAGATTCGATTGGGGGTTCAATTGGATCGATTTCAGTACTAGGGCTCGGTTGATTAGGGGGAGTTGGACTGAAACGGTTTAAAAGGAATTGGGAACCAGAACAACCGCGGCTATATGCCTTTGGTTTACTGGTTTGTGTGTGAGGTTATGAACAGGAGGTCAGGGGTTCGAACCCTGCCCCCAACATTATTTTTTAAATGCCTTTTTAAGCATTTTAAAAATATACAAAAATTACCAAAAATTATAAAAATAATTTTTAAAAGCTTCTTTTATTTTTAATACCATTAAATAATTTTCTGTAAATTATTTAATTAAAAATACCTTAAATAAAATTTATAAAATAATATTTAAAAATATTATAAATAACCATTTTTATAAAAATAGACTTTAAATTATGATTTAAAGTATTAATCCATTAATTGGACACCATATCATTTTTATTTAATGATAAATCATAATAATTATAGAAAAATAATTATTTAAAAGCCTAAATTATTTATGAAAATAAATATTACATGTGTTATAAATTATTATCCATATAAAAATGGATTTCCAAATAATAAATTAGATCATCAAATTATTAATGGATGTTATAATATTTTATGGACTTATTTTGATAATATAAATACAAAGTAAATTTTATAAATTTAAATATTTATAAAATCTTACAAAAATTAAATATAAACTTATATGTTTATATAACGTCTATAATTTAATTAGAATATAATGATATGTCAAAATCATTATTGAGCTAATTAAATTTTATATAAATCATTAATTATTAACAAAAATAATTAAATGATTTAATTATATGTTTATAACAAATCCTAGAAAACCAAACCCTAGATCAACTGAACACCAGGTTCAAGATCTAACTTATTTAGGTTTTGGATTTGTATCTGTTTGCTGACGTGAAATATAATTCCTTAGCAGGAATTTACTAGGTTGTGAGCACCACACAAGGACTGAGGTGAGTTCGTAATTGCTCCCCTTTTTAATGATTTAAATATTTTGGGGCTGGAATACATGTCGTGATTTAAATTTCAGATTATTTTGTGAGTTCTCGTGTTTCCCTTTACTTTGGTTTTGGGATGAGGCATGTTCTTTTGAGATGGAACTTTTATTTGTGATATACTTACTGTTCTTGGGATGAAACATGCCCTTTTGTTTTATGAACCATGATGGTGCTTTGCTTGGTGCTTGTGTGTGGGATAATGAGTTCACCTTATAAAAGGGTTCCGACAGGCTATCCATATGCAAATAAACTATGATACATGGACAAATTCAATGTGAAGGATTTGTTGGGCTTGTACTTAGTAAGTATGTGGGATAGCGGGTTCACCTTATAAAAGGGTTCCGTATCTTCACAAAGTAAATCTTTCCTTGGATGATAATTGACGATTTATCATTGTGTTTATTTATGAACTCACCAACCCTGTGTTGACACTTGATTTTACATGTATTCCAGGTATCTACTAGGAGCTTATGGATATGCACATAGGATCATATAAGAGCTCCAGATACATATTGGTTATTAATAAGACATGATTAGACGTATTGTTAAGAAACAATATATGTATTTATTTCCGCTGCGTATAATATTTAATACTCTGATTATTAATGAAATGGTTATCTAAAACTTATCATATAGATAACTGCATCTCATGTGTAACTACTGTGTTCGATCCTGTTTGCTCACCCCTCCGTGATAGATTCCAGACCCGGAATTTGAGGGTGTGACAGATTGGTATCAGAGCCATTGGTTATAGTGAGTTAGGAATTGCATCTAGCCTATAGCCACACACAATAGTTGCACAAAGTAAATTGCCTTAGTTAGAGATTGACTAAGATTAAGAAGTTATATGCTTAAACTTAGATATTTGTTTACTTAGTACTCGTGTCTTGCTGAATTTAATCGAAAAACCCAGTTTTCTTAAATTCAGAGCAAGATTCCGGTTGTCGAAGTTCGATGGAACTCCCGACGTGGTCCTAAGTTCATTTGGGAATGAAAGGACAAAATGATGTGCAAGTATGAGTACATCTTAATTTTCGAGACGAAAATTCCTCTAACAGGGGGATGATGTGACAACCCGAAATTTTTTTTTTTTTATAAAATATTTATGTGAATTTATAAATTGTTTTATAAATTGTTTTTATGTTTTTTATTATTATTTAATGATAATAAAAACAATAATGACAATAATAATGATATTAATATTATTATTAAAAATAATAATGTTAATAATGATAATAATAATAATAATAATGAAAATATTGTTATCAATAATAATTTATAAAATTATTAAATTGGTTTAACAAAGTCCAAGGGGGTGGTTTGTAATTGTTGAAACTTGTTTTAAAACTCTTATACATGAAATAATAAGATTCTAAAACCCCAGGGACTATTCTGTAAAATTTTAAAAACCAAAACCCAACCCCCGACCCACTGTTCCCCGTCGGCTTCTTCCTCCGGCGAAGTCTCCGGCGAGACCCAAACGGCCAAATCACACGGTTTTGATCCAATTAATCATTCCCGACATTTTCACATGGGTTATTCGAACACATGACCCACATTAATTTGAATATTACCAACGAAATGGTGCGATCGATCTACCTAACCCACTTCGGCCGACCAAACCAACAAACCGGGCACTGAACAATATTATTAATCGAATTGATTGCGCACTATCAACCTTTTTATCATTTAAAAACTTCCTTCGGGTTTCATTTGATCTGAAAACACACAAACATATCAATTTGATCACCCCACTCGACCGCGACTTGCAGCTCACTGTTCTTCATCATTTCGAACACCGAAACAGGTAATTAAACATACCATTGAGTTCGGTTTTACATGGGGATTAAAAGCCCCATGAATTCAATCGTTTACAGATTCGATTGGGGGTTCAATTGGATCGATTTCAGTACTAGGGCTCGGTTGATTAGGGGGAGTTGGACTGAAACGGTTTAAAAGGAATTGGGAACCAGAACAACCGCGGCTATATGCCTTTGGTTTACTGGTTTGTGTGTGAGGTTATGAACAGGAGGTCAGGGGTTCGAACCCTGCCCCCAACATTATTTTTTAAATGCCTTTTTAAGCATTTTAAAAATATACAAAAATTACCAAAAATTATAAAAATAATTTTTAAAAGCTTCTTTTATTTTTAATACCATTAAATAATTTTCTGTAAATTATTTAATTAAAAATACCTTAAATAAAATTTATAAAATAATATTTAAAAATATTATAAATAACCATTTTTATAAAATAGACTTTAAATTATGATTTAAAGTATTAATCCATTAATTGGACACCATATCATTTTATTTAATGATAAATCATAATAATTATAGAAAAATAATTATTTAAAAGCCTAAATTATTTATGAAAATAAATATTACATGTGTTATAAATTATTATCCATATAAAAATGGATTTCCAAATAATAAATTAGATCATCAAATTATTAATGGATGTTATAATATTTTATGGACTTATTTTGATAATATAAATACAAAGTAAATTTTATAAATTTAAATATTTATAAAATCTTACAAAAATTAAATATAAACTTATATGTTTATATAACGTCTATAATTTAATTAGAATATAATGATATGTCAAAATCATTATTGAGCTAATTAAATTTTATATAAATCATTAATTATTAACAAAAATAATTAAATGATTTAATTATATGTTTATAACAAATCCTAGAAAACCAAACCCTAGATCAACTGAACACCAGGTTCAAGATCTAACTTATTTAGGTTTTGGATTTGTATCTGTTTGCTGACGTGAAATATAATTCCTTAGCAGGAATTTACTAGGTTGTGAGCACCACACAAGGACTGAGGTGAGTTCGTAATTGCTCCCCTTTTAATGATTTAAATATTTTGGGGCTGGAATACATGTCGTGATTTAAATTTCAGATTATTTTGTGAGTTCTCGTGTTTCCCTTTACTTTGGTTTTGGGATGAGGCATGTTCTTTTGAGATGGAACTTTTATTTGTGATATACTTACTGTTCTTGGGATGAAACATGCCCTTTTGTTTTATGAACCATGATGGTGCTTTGCTTGGTGCTTGTGTGTAGGATAATGAGTTCACCTTATAAAAGGGTTCCGACAGGCTATCCATATGCAAATAAACTATGATACATGGACAAATTCAATGTGAAGGATTTGTTGGGCTTGTACTTAGTAAGTATGTGGGATAGCGGGTTCACCTTATAAAAGGGTTCCGTATCTTCACAAAGTAAATCTTTCCTTGGATGATAATTGACGATTTATCATTGTGTTTATTTATGAACTCACCAACCCTGTGTTGACACTTGATTTTACATGTATTCCAGGTATCTACTAGGAGCTTATGGATATGCACATAGGATCATATAAGAGCTCTAGATACATATTGGTTATTAATAAGACATGATTAGACGTATTGTTAAGAAACAATATATGTATTTATTTCCGCTGCGTATAATATTTAATACTCTGATTATTAATGAAATGGTTATCTAAAACTTATCATATAGATAACTGCATCTCATGTGTAACTACTGTGTTCGATCCTGTTTGCTCACCCCTCCGTGATAGATTCCAGGCATACTTTTCCCCCAAGTTTGAAAACATTGAAACAATTATAAAAGCATAAAAAGGGGCCACGGAAACTCACAATCTGCAGAATTAAACCTTACGAAATATAGAAGACAAAAAAAAAAAAATAAAAATCAGAAAGAGAGGAAGAGAGAGAGAGCAGATCGCGGGTTCGCTTTCCCCTTTCTTCGACCCGGCCAAAAGTCCGGCCTCCGGCGGCCGATTCCGGCGAGTGCCGGCGTGTGACTAGCCTCATTCGACTCCCCTCTCCCCTGCGGTCGCGATAGTGACTTCAATTTCTCCCGAAACTCAACGTGGCGACGGGAATCGAAGGATGAAGTGACGGTTGCAGGTCGATTTCGAGGTGGTGGTGTCCCGATGGTGGTGCGGTCGCGATGGTGGTGATGATGGTGGTATGCGGTCGCGACGGCTGTCGATGGTGTGACCGTGATGGAGGTGATAGTAGCGGGGATTAGAGGCGAGATGTAGCAGCAGGGTTTCGATGGTGGCTGTCGGTCGTGGCTTCGGTGATGGCAGCCGACCTCGAAGATGGTTTTGGGTGGCTGCAAGTTCGTGGCAGAGGCAACAATAGCGAGGTAATCTGTGATTGTGGTTGTGTTGTTGGTTCTGGTGATGTTGGCGGCTGCTGATGTCAATTGATGGTGGTTCATGGCAGAAAACAACCACAACACCCGATTGATGGTGGTTTATGGTGGTTGCTGCTGTTTAATGTAAGATTAGAGCAGTTTGGTGTTGTTCATGTGGTGGCATGTTGGGTTCTAGATGAGATCCTTAGGATTTGGTTGAAATTGTGATTAGTGTTTGGTGATGGTGTACTTCATCATCAACTAAGAAATTCTATGTTGAATCGTGTCAATATGTGCTGGTTTGAGGTTTTAGGAAACTACGTTTTTGATTGGTGATGTTTGTTGTTGGCTGCGATTCTGTCTGTCGTGGTTTGTTGCTGTTATTGGTTGTGATTTGGGGCTGTTAATGGTGATGTATCAGTGTGCATGTCGACTATGGTTGGTCTAGTTTAGGTTATGGTTTTGGTGGTGTGTTGGACCATGGTTGTCGATATAATGGCGATGGTAAAGATGGATGTGATTGTGATTTTGGTTGTGGGTTTTCAAGCCTAGTTGTGACATTGGCTGCCTCGATGATTGTCTAGAATTCGGTTAGGCTCGATGGTGTGGCTGTGGTTATTGTGGTTTATAATGGTGGTAGTGGTGTTAAAGTGATATGATGGTGTGTCGGGTGCCGGTCAAGCATGGTCAAACGAGGTCAACGGATAGTCAACAACAAGAACATGATGGGATCAAGAACAATACGAGTGGGTTAGTGAACGTGAATCGAGTGGAAGTTAGGATTGCTTTGTTGGTGATCATCCTTTTCTTTATCAAGCTCAGAATTGTTTAAGGATACAAGGTTCTTGCGGCGTTAACCGAGTCTAGACCCTGTTTCTGATTATTGTCACTCGTGTATAAGGTACGGATTCTGTTCCTTTGATTATCATAGTATTCACTTGTTTCCGTTACTTTGTAGTACGGATTCTTGGTTATCTTTATCATAGTATAAATTCGGTTCCGTTACTTTGTAGTACGGATTTTTAATACGTTATTTCCGTTAATATGAATCGTTTAGCCTTATTATTCGTATATCCTTATTATTTGATTATGTTCCGATTCATTCGACTCATTAGTGTTATTTATTGACACCTGTAGCATGCAATACATATTTTATGAATTGTGCTCATTATTGCATGTTCCTATAAATGTTTTATTGATATGTTATATGTTGGTAGTTGTGCTACCATTTGTTTTGATACTCTGTTACCCGAGCTCTCCGACATGTCATTGTGGCGTCAATGATGTGACACTTTTCGTGACGGTGTGTAATAAATAGTTCACGGCGTCTCCGTTAACACGTTAGTACTCAGGTAGTACTTTGGCCATAATATCTGGGAGGCGGATGGATCGATCCTAGTTCAGTTCAGTTCAGTTCAGTTCCGGGGGATGGAATCATGTGTGTACGCCCACACACCATCTCATTAGTGCATAGTCTAGCTAGCTATGTACTTATCAGTTCAGTTTGGCTCTGGGTACTTCTTATGTTACACGACTTATTTTGTTTGTATATACGCGTCGTGTAGATCAGTTCAGTTCAGTATTACATGATCAGTTCAGTATCAGTATTATATGTTCAGATTCAGATTTCCGTTTCAGTATCATATGATCCGTTCAGTATTCAGATATAAGTATTTATGCTTCGTATCGTTACTATTGTTATTTCCGTCACTGAGCAACTTTTGGCTCAGCCGTATTTCCTTTTTGTGGTGTTTTCTTATTTGATTGTAGGTAATCAAGGGGTTCCGGGAAATCAGTGAAGAGTGGTTGAAGATCAAGATTGGATTTTACTTTAATTGATGTAATGAATAACTTAATTAGGTTCTTTCGGATTTTCTGGTTGTGTTTGAAATTATCTCTTTAATATCGTGAAATGGTTTTTGATTTGATATCTGTAATAGTGACACGTCAGCCTCTCCGGGTTGGGGTGTTACAGTTATGGTATCAGAGCAAAGGCTCTTTCCTGTAGAAAACTTAAACATTAATAATAAACTTGTGAGGTAATGGGTAGACGTTGGGTTAGGATCTAATTTTTGTTCCCAATCAAAATTCCAGTATTCACACGTGTATCTTCATTTCAGATGGCTCCTAAGAGACGTGTGAACAACCGCAATAACTCGAATGGCCCCTCATCTGATACTCCTCTTGAAACCCTCGTTGCTAATGCCGTAAACGCTGCTATTTCTGGAATACTCCCTAATCTGATGACTCAGACTGCTCAAACAGTCATCCAGCAGATGCAACATGCAAATTCGGAGGGAAACAACACAGGACCTCCACCCGGTGGAAATAACTCAGAGCCACCTTCTGGCGGGAACAACACAGGAGCACCTTCCAGTGATAATACACCACCACCCCGTGATGGTATTCATGTCTGGTTGGAACGCTTTCAGAAGCAAAGGCCTAAGTCTTTCAGTACTTCCAATGATCCGGTCGAGGTGCAAAACTGGATCAGTCATATTGAGAAATTGTTTGAGGTACTTGGCGTTGAGGACGTATACAAAGTAAGGTTGGCTGCTTACAAGTTAGAAGATGATGCTCACAGATGGTGGACGACTGTGAAACAAGCTAGAGGAGGAAACGAATATGCAGCTACACTTCCTTGGGATAAATTCCGAGGAATGTTTTATGAGGAATACTTCACTGCTGCTGACCGCACTGAGTATCGTAGACAATATGCTAATATTAGACAGAGGGATGACGAGCACATAACAGATTTCAAGACACGATTTACGCGGTTGGTGAGTTTTCTTGGTGCATCTGCAGGCTCACCGCAAGAGCAGACAGAAAATTTTCAGTGGGCCATTTGTGAAAGGGATCGAAAGTTTATATTGAATCATCGGTTTAAAGATATTAATGAAGTGGTTGATGCTGTTAAAAACTTATATAATGATAAGAAGAATGGAAGGAAGTCGTATGATGATAACCGCAAGCGGCCTAGAGAGAATGACCATGATCAGTCATCTACTCATACGAATAAGAATCAGTCTTCACCATCACGAGACCGTCGAAACCGTTTCGATCGCAACAACAACAATAACTCCCGATCATGGAAAAATCGAAACCAGAACCAGAAATCAACTCATAATCAGACTCAGCAGGCTCCTACTCGTGCTCAACCACCAAATCAGCAGCACCCTAATCAGGATCGGAATGCTATCCCTCCGTGTAACACATGCGGGAAACTTCATAAGGGAGTTTGCCGTCTGGCCGGAGGATTATGTTTCCGATGCGGACGTGCAGGACACATGATTAGGGATTGCCCTCAGCGTGACCCTCGTAATGACGCTGGAGGGAATCAAGCTAAACCTGCAACCGGGGGACGAGTTTTTGCACTCACTGCAAATGAAGCGGCTAACGCACCAGGTATATTTATGACCCCTTAGTTAGCAACGTATTTTATATCTATATATGTCTTATCCGATACTGATAGTAAAAGCCCTAGGTATGATCTCCGGTACCCTTTGCATAGGAAAGCGGGATATTTATGTCTTGTTTGATACGGGCGCTACGCATTCTGTCGTATCTCTTTTGTTTGCTAAGTACTTAAGGACTGCACCGACTGCGTTAGAGCACGCTTTGGCTATTACAACTCCATTAGGAGAGTCGACTATCATCTCGCATGTCTATAGAGATTGTCCGATCAGAATCGAGTCTATTATTCGTAAAGCTGATTTGTTTCCTATGCAAATGAGTGACTTTGATGTCATACTTGGTATGGACTGGTTAACTCGACATCACGTTACTATAGAATGCCAGACTCGTCGTGTTTTATTTGGGAATCCTCAATGCCCTGAACTTGTTTATCAAGGGACTCAGCCTCGGAAATCGTTGAAAATCATCTCTGCGCTTAAGGCTCAGAAACTCTTATCGCACGGTTGCGTGGGATTCCTAGCTTCGGTGAAAGCTACATCTTCTGAAAAGCCAAACATATCTGATTATCCGATTGTATGTGATTTTCCTGACGTGTTTCCTGAAGAGTTACCCGGACTTCCACCAGATCGCGAGGTAGAATTCACTATTGATCTTATTCCTGGTGCTGAGCCGATTTCTAAGGCACCGTATCGTATGGCACCTATGGAGCTTAAGGAGTTAAAGGAGCAGTTACAGGAGTTACTGGATTTGGGATTTATAAGACCAAGCGTCTCGCCTTGGGGCGCACCGGTCCTATTCGTGAAGAAGAAAGATGGTTCTTTGAGACTCTGCATTGACTACAGAGAACTCAACAAGATTACTATCCGTAATCGTTACCCTCTGCCTCGTATTGATGATTTATTTGATCAGCTTCAGGGTGCAAAGTGTTTCTCTAAAATCGATCTGAGGTCTGGTTACCATCAGTTAAAGATCAAGGAGTCTGACGTCCCTAAATCTGTCTTCCGTACTCGGTATGGTCACTATGAGTTCCTGGTTATGCCGTTCGGGTTAACTAATGCCCCGGCCGTATTCATGGACCTAATGAACCGAGTCTTCCGTAAGTTCCTCGATAAGTTCGTCATTGTATTTATCGACGACATCTTAATTTATTCTAAAAGTAAGGAGGAGCATGAGAATCATCTCCGTATCGTGCTCGAAACACTACGTGAAAAGAAGCTTTATGCAAAATTTTCGAAGTGTGAATTTTGGCTGAGCAAGGTTGCCTTTTTGGGTCATGTTGTTTCTGCGGAGGGTATTATGATGGACCCTGCTAAAGTTGAGGCGATCACTAAGTGGCCTAGACCGACCTCAGCCACAGAAGTCCGTAGTTTTCTTGGCCTTGCTGGTTACTACCGCAGATTTGTTGAAGGTTTTTCTGTTATAGCTTTACCCCTTACGCAACTGTTAAGGAAAGGGGTTAAGTACTCTTGGAATGACGAACGAGAGAAAAGTTTTGAAGAGCTCAAGAAAAGATTGGTGTCTGCTCCTGTTCTCACACTTCCATCGGGCACGGGTGGATATCAAATCTACAGCGATGCCTCTAAAAAGGACTTGGATGTGTGCTAATGCAGCATGGTAAGGTCATTGCTTATGCTTCACGGCAGTTGAAACCTTACGAGGTAAATTATCCTACGCATGATCTTGAACTCGCTGCTGTTATTTTCGCGTTGAAAATATGGCGTCATTATCTTTACGGAGAGACTTGTGATATTTTTACTGATCACAAGAGCTTGAAATATATCTTCACACAAAAGGAACTAAACATGAGGCAGAGAAGATGGCTAGAGTTGTTAAAAGATTATGATGCCAATATTCAGTATCATCCGGGAAAGGCCAATGTGGTAGCTGATGCCCTTAGCAGGAAGAGCTCAGGAACAGTAGCCTCCCTACAGCTACAACCACACAACGTTACTGATCTTGATAGATTGGGTATTGGTCTACTTATTGGCAAGAGCAACGGATATCTCGCAACACTCCAGATTGAGTCAGACTTAATATTCCGGATTAAGAACGCACAGAAAGACGATGGTGAACTCTGGGCAATCTTGCAGAATGTGGGGATTGGTAAACAATCAGAATTCAGAGTAGATGAACATGGGGTAATCTGGTGTGGTAAACGTTTATGTGTGCCTAATGATTCTTCTCTTCGAGAATCGTTATTAGCTGAGGCACATAGTTCTCCGTTTTCTATTCATCCGGGATCTACTAAGATGTATCGGGACCTTCGTCAGAACTTTTGGTGGAATGGAATGAAAGAGGATGTGGCTAAGTATGTTAGCCGTTGCCTTACTTGTCAACAGGTCAAGATTGAGCATCAAAGAGCTAGTGGTTTGCTTCAGCCACTACCTATTCCTGTATGGAAATGGGATGATATTTCCATGGATTTTGTGACAGGGTTGCCAAGGACATTTAAGAAAAATGATACGATATGGGTTGTCGTTGACAGATTGTCAAAGTCAGCTCACTTTCTCCCAATTCAGCAAGGATTTTCAGTTAGCAAACTATCTGAAGTGTTTACACAAGAGATTGTTAGACTTCATGGCACTCCGGTGTCTATTGTGTCTGATCGAGACCCGAGGTTCACTTCTCGCTTTTGGAAGGGTTTGCAAGCTGCATGGGGTACCAAGTTGAGGTTTAGTACGGCGTTTCACCCTCAGACTGACGGTCAGTCGGAGCGTACTATTCAGACACTTGAGGACATGCTTCGAGCTTGTGCCTTAGAGTGGACTGGGAACTGGGATGAATACTTGTGTTTGGTCGAGTTTGCTTACAACAATAGTTGGCAAGCTAGCATTGGCATGGCACCTTTTGAATTATTGTATGGTCGTAAATGTAGAGCACCTGTTTGTTGGGAAGAAGTCGGTGACAAAGTGTTCCTGAAGGTTTCGCCTTGCAAAGGCGTACGACGTTTTGGTCTAAAAGGGAAGCTTAGTCCACGGTTTATCGGACCCTTTGAAATCCTAGAAAGATTTGGTGAGGTTTCGTATCGTTTGGCTTTACCACCTCAACTGTCACATGTGCATAACGTTTTTCATGTATCTCTTTTAAGGGGATACAATTATCATCCTGTTCACGTGGTTAACTACCCACTTCATGTGATTCGTGAAGACTTATCATTCGAGGAAGAAGCAGAAGCTATCCTTGATCGACAAGAACGCATTATGCGTAAGAAAACTATTTCTTTTGTTAAAGTATTATGGAAAAACCATTCCGAACGCGAAGCTACATGGTAGATAGAAGATGAAATCCGTTCTCAATATCCGTATCTGTTTACCTCTTAGGTATTATCTGTTATATGTTTCTGCTATTAGTTATGAAGTTGTCAGTTATCTGTTTCTTGAACATCACAGTACTCCGTGTACGTTATGCCATATCTTTGTTCAAGATGTACCCAGCAATTTCGTGGACGAAATTTTTTTTAAGGGGGGTAGAATTATAATACCCACATATAGAAGACAAAAAAAAAAAAATAAAAATCAGAAAGAGAGGAAGAGAGAGAGAGCAGATCGCGGGTTCCCTTTCCCCCTTTCTTCGACCCGGCCAAAAGTCCGGCCTCCGGCGGCCGATTCCGGCGAGTGCCGGCGTGTGACTAGCCTCATTCGACTCCCCTCTCCCCTGCGGTCGCGATAGTGACTTCAATTTCTCCCGAAACTCAACGTGGCGACGGGAATCGAAGGATGAAGTGACGGTTGCAGGTCGATTTCGAGGTGGTGGTGTCCCGATGGTGGTGCGGTCGCGATGGTGGTGATGATGGTGGTATGCGGTCGCGACGGCTGTCGATGGTGTGACCGTGATGGAGGTGATAGTAGCGGGGATTAGAGGCGAGATGTAGCAGCAGGGGTTTCGATGGTGGCTGTCGGTCGTGGCTTCGGTGATGGCAGCCGACCTCGAAGATGGTTTTGGGTGGCTGCAAGTTCGTGGCAGAGGCAACAATAGCAAGGTAATCTGTGATTGTGGTTGTGTTGTTGGTTCTGGTGATGTTGGCGGCTGCTGATGTCAATTGATGGTGGTTCATGGCAGAAAACAACCACAACACCCGATTGATGGTGGTTTATGGTGGTTGCTGCTGTTTAATGTAAGATTAGAGCAGTTTGGTGTTGTTCATGTGGTTGCATGTTGGGTTCTAGATGAGATCCTTAGGATTTGGTTGAAATTGTGATTAGTGTTTGGTGATGGTGTACTTCATCATCAACTAAGAAATTCTGTGTTGAATCGTGTCAATATGTGCTGGTTTGAGGTTTTAGGAAACTAGGTTTTTGATTGGTGATGTTTGTTGTTGGCTGCGATTCTGTCTGTCGTGGTTTGTTGCTGTTATTGGTTGTGATTTGGGGCTGTTAATGGTGATGTATCAGTGTGCATGTCGACTATGGTTGGTCTAGTTTAGGTTATGGTTTTGGTGGTGTGTTGGACCATGGTTGTCGATATAATGGCGATGGTAAAGATGGATGTGATTGTGATTTTGGTTGTGGGTTTTCAAGCCTAGTTGTGACATTGGCTGCCTCGATGATTGTCTAGAATTCGGTTAGGCTCGATGGTGTGGCTGTGGTTATTGTGGTTTATAATGGTGGTAGTGGTGTTAAAGTGATATGATGGTGTGTCGGGTGCCGGTCAAGCATGGTCAAACGAGGTCAACGGATAGTCAACAACAAGAACATGATGGGATCAAGAACAATACGAGTGGGTTAGTGAACGTGAATCGAGTGGAAGTTAGGATTGCTTTGTTGGTGATCATCCTTTTCTTTATCAAGCTCAGAATTGTTTAAGGATACAAGGTTCTTGCGGCGTTAACCGAGTCTAGACCCTGTTTCTGATTATTGTCACTCGTGTATAAGGTACGGATTCTGTTCCTTTGATTATCATAGTATTCACTTTGTTTCCGTTACTTTGTAGTACGGATTCTTGGTTATCTTTATCATAGTATAAATTCGGTTCCGTTACTTTGTAGTACGGATTTTTAATACGTTATTTCCGTTAATATGAATCGTTTAGCCTTATTATTCGTATATCCTTATTATTTGATTATGTTCCGATTCATTCGACTCATTAGTGTTATTTATTGACACCTGTAGCATGCAATACATATTTTATGAATTGTGCTCATTATTGCATGTTCCTATAAATGTTTTATTGATATGTTATATGTTGGTAGTTGTGCTACCATTTGTTTTGATACTCTGTTACCCGAGCTCTCCGACATGTCATTGTGGCGTCAATGATGTGACACTTTTCATGACGGTGTGTAATAAATAGTTCACGGCGTCTCCGTTAACACGTTAGTACTCAGGTAGTACTTTGGCCATAATATCTGGGAGGCGGATGGATCGATCCTAGTTCAGTTCAGTTCAGTTCAGTTCCGGGGGATGGAATCATGTGTGTACGCCCACACACCATCTCATTAGTGCATAGTCTAGCTAGCTATGTACTTATCAGTTCAGTTTTGGCTCTGGGTACTTCTTATGTTACACGACTTATTTTGTTTGTATATACGCGTCGTGTAGATCAGTTCTGTTCAGTATTACATGATCAGTTCAGTATCAGTATTATATGTTCAGATTCAGATTTCCGTTTTAGTATCATATGATCCGTTCAGTATTCAGATATAAGTATTTATGCTTCGTATCGTTACTATTGTTATTTCCGTCACTGAGCAACTTTTGGCTCAGCCGTATTTCCTTTTTGTGGTGTTTTCTTATTTGATTGTAGGTAATCAAGGGGTTCCGGGAAATCAGTGAAGAGTGGTTGAAGATCAAGATTGGATTTTACTTTAATTGATGTAATGAATAACTTAATTAGGTTCTTTCGGATTTTCTGGTTGTGTTTGAAATTATCTCTTTAATATCGTGAAATGGTTTTTGATTTGATATCTGTAATAGTGACACGTCAGCCTCTCCGGGTTGGGGTGTTACAAGTTAGGTTATATTTAATATTAATTTTACGATAAATATATATATCCAGGTCGTTTGGAAACTTGATTCGTTCGTGGTTACGCTTATTAATTCTGCTGTGCATTTAAGGTGAGTTCTCAGCCCCGCTTTTAACTATTTTCTTGGGGTGAAAGAAACGTGAGAAACAAATTCATTTTCATTGATCAGTATTACTGTAATATCACTTGTTTACTAGTGTGATACCACTTAAGTCCTCATTCTCGAACCGTTAATGTATGTAGTATAGCGAGGTAATTCTGAGTAGATCTACTGGGTTTGACAAACCCCACCCGGGCTAGTCGCGCTAGCACAACGTTCGTCAAACGGGTGTTTAATTGACCTAATTGCTGTTGCTGTGACCTGGTATACACAGCCGAGGCGTTCATTTACATTGTCAGCTTCGGTTGCGAACTTCATACACTTAGTAACTGGTTAAGTAGACTAGCTATCTACTGATATTACTTTGTTTACTGTATCGGTTTACTTTATGTTCTATTTATCAAAACCTGTGAACTCACCAACCTTGTGTTGACACTTTAGCATGTTTCTTTCAGCTTCACAAGACGCACACGATTAGGAGCATTCATTCATGCATTTATTATCTCACGTGACTTATTTAACATTTTTCAGTAAATTTCATTTACTCGGTTTACGCGTGTTGCGCCATTTGAATAATTACAATTTACTATGCTTCCGCAACTTCTGTTTTGTTTACATTAAAAATTTTAGTTTTTGGTAATATAAAACTCTAAAAATAAATTATGTTTTATAATTAACGTGTCGTTTGGTGTAACTAGTGGCTGAGATCCTGGAAGTCACACGCCTAACGGTAATACCCCGTTTGTGAAAATTGAGGGTGTGACACTCTTTGCTACGAAGTAATAGAATAAGCGATAAAATGGAATGGATGACGAAATGGAAGGGACGGCGGAATGTAATGGACGACGTAATGGAATGAGCAAAGGAATAAAATGAAACATTTTCATTCCATTGTCGTGTTTGGTTATCCTATAATATTGGAATAACTCGTTACTTTGTGTTGTTTTGTGGCTAAGAAAAGACAAAGGAATGGAATACAATGGCGGTGATGTTGGTGGTGGTGGGTGATGGTGATGGTGAAGGTGGTTGGTGGTGACGAGTGATGCTAGCGATGGTTGGTGGTGGTGGGGGTGGTGGCGGGTGGTAACGACGGTGGTTGGTGGTAGGTAGTGGTAGTTGGTGGCGGTGGGTGGTGGTGGAGGGTTGTATTGATGGTGATGGTTGCGGTGGCTAGTGGTGAAAATTATGGTGGTTGCTGGTTGTGGAGGGAGTGGTGGTGGTGGTGGCACTAGTGGTTGTGACGGTGGTGGTTGACGATGGGTGGTGGTATTGGTTGTTGGTATTGGTTGTTGGTGGTGGTGGTTGGTGGTGACAGTGGTAGTGGGTTGTGGCAGCGGGCCGACGACGGTGGTTGGTTGTTGGGGGTGGGTGGTGGGTGGTGGGTGGTGGTGATAATGGCAGTGACATTGGTTGGTAGTGGCCATGGTGGTGGTGGTGGGATTGGTGGTGGTGCTAGTGGAAATTAATTATGGAAGAGGTAATGGAATGAAAAAATAAACGAGGGGGAGTGGAAGAACGATTTTGGGGTGTTTAGAGGGAAGGAGATTTTTGAGTGATCGGCTATTCCATTCCACTAACCAACCAAACACCCATTTTTTTCATTTCCTCGTAATAGTCCATTCCGTTCCTTCTGTCATTTCAGCATACCAAACATTACATTAGCCCAAGAATTGATTTCACCCAATGTGGATTGCTGACCATCATTGATCCTTAACTTAACTTGTTAAGGTAATGTACCCATGACGTGTAAAAATTAGGATGTTATGTGTTCAAGTCTTACTCTAAGCAAAATGCTCAGAGTTGAGTCAGGGTTTTTTTTTCTAGTAATGGGTTAAACGATTTCATCCAATGGTCCATAGCTTAACTGGTTTAGGTGAGGTGCTCATAACATGTAAATATTAAAAGGTTATGGGTTCAAGTCTCAATCTAAGCAAAATGCTAAGAGTTAAGCCAGTGAGTTTTCATAGTAATGGATTTCCTTCTGAGTGGGTTGAGGGTGGGGTCTAGGCTGAGAAACGGATAGGGGGCCCGATTAAAATAACACTTATCTTTCGAAGCAGGGTCGCACATTTGTTCGTTCAAAAAAATAAAAGAAAATTGTCCAAAACAAAATTTTGGTAATTTTTGAGATGCTATGTCAACAACTACAAATTTAGAAACAAGCAACAAACCTGGATCATTTGGCGACATAAGAGGAAGAAGAAAGAGGGGAAAAAAAAAGAAGAGATTAATTTCTGTAAGCTTAACAAAAACGATAGAAGTTAATGCTAAACCATAAAGATAATTGCTAGCAATATGTTCATTGGAATACTACCAACATATACCATCAAAATCCAGTTTTATAATTATTTTTATCAAGGTTTGGCTCTCTTCGTCGATGATCTGTAAGTAAAATAAAGTTAATAATTCTCATGACCAAAATTTTCAGAAATAATTCTAGCTCAATTGTTTGAAAGAGTTTTCGACACACCATCCGTCAGTGGTTATTAGGATTTGGTTATTTGTGAGATGTTTTCTGACATATTATTCGACTGAAAACCGTCAAAATTTATGTTAGGGGCAAGCAATTTTTTTATTGTTTTCAAATGTACAGCTCTTGTATTATGCATACTTTGTCAAGTACTAATCTATACACCATGTTTGAGTTGGAAACGGTTGTCACGGAAGTTAAATAAGGCGAATGTAATGTTGAATCCTTAACCTGGAAAATACATATGATGTTAGCGATAATGGTGGTTTCAAAATCTAAATAACGTTCACCGGCATACATTTCAATCTTTTCCTACATGAAATGCTATTTTGAAGAGGTCGTAGATTGAACCAAAGCTTGGAATCAACACCATAAGCTAGTAGCATTATGTGACTCTTGAGATGGGATGCAAGTATGCAACCCCTACTAGGAGTACCATGTGTGCATGATACGTTTAAGTATTTTAGTTAACTAGCATTTCTCGTCTTAATATATAAGATCTTGAAATGTAAGGTAATCTATTTGTAACAAGAAAGTGTTTACTCCTACATTAGTTATGAGCAATAACGGGTTGAGTAGTTTCTAATACCTACATCTTTAAATATGTCATTAAGTTTCAGATCACTATAATCGAAATGGAGAAAAAGGGAAAGGCCCTTGGGTTTAAACCCTAAAACTCAAGTTTGCAATAGCTGGTTTGATTTGGTTTATAGTTTTTAAAGAAAATTATGTAGGTTTATTATAAACACTGTTAACACGTGTTAAAGCGATTATATTTACAGTTTTTTCCCTTCTCATAAAGTAATGTAATTAAATTTTATATAAATAATACATGATTTGGGCCCTTTTTGTTATCATCCCCACACGCTTATCAAGTTACCATATATGATATATCAAATGAGTTTGAAATATGTAACATTTCCGCTTATATCATCTTAATAATGCTTATTGTTGGTCTTGCGTGGGATCAATTTATACTTCAAAATTAAATTCTATTTGATATTAATAAATATAGAGGAAATTCAAATTCTATTAACGGCTTAACTTTTTATGAGTAACTTTTTATCACGCGACCATCCTTAAGAGGAAACTCACCTTATGTGAAAAAACTCTATCACCCAACCTGAAACCCTTTTTTTTTTCGTCACAGGTAAAACTTGAACACAAGATGTCACCTTATTTTAATGAAGTTTTATGGTATCTCACCTCAACCACTTAAGTTAAAATTTATTTTTTAGCTTTTTTAAATTTATCAAATTAGCAGGTTTACTCGTAAACATGCCCATTTAACTAATGTGCTCATAGATTTAACCAAAAACAAATTTAGATTTGATTAGACTAGAACCAAACTTTTGATAAATTCATGTTAGGTTCGTATTCTGATTTTGTATCATGTTAGGAAAACATACTCCCAAGTTTTTAGGTTGAAATGTTAGCTCTTATTTGACAAAATATCATGGCAAAGATTTTGGTGATAATGCCTTTCGAGTGTGACACAAAGTGGGAGTGAAAAATTCGTATTCAACTTTCGTCCAATAATTAAAGGAATTAAAATTTTATTAGTATATCATAATATCATAACATCTTTTGTTACATGCTTCTTATTAAATGAAAGGTTTGTTCTAATAATAGCAATGTGTATTACATGGTGTTTGTTTTAAAAAGGTTTTTTGAAACTAAAAATGTATTCTTTTAGAAACATTAAGTATTTTATTTTAAAAATATATAACTTGATAGTAATTTGTTTATATTCAAAATAATGATATTTGTTCCCCTAAGTACGAAGTTACCAACAAAAGTAAAAAGCCCTAATATATATTTTTTGTGTTTTCAAATAAATTAATATGAAAAAATAAAAAAATTAATCGAGCCGGTTCGAACGAGCCACGAGCTGACTCGAGCTTTTCACGAGCCGAACTCGAGTCGGAGTTTTCAGCTCGTTAAAATCTTCGAGTCGAGCCGAGCCGAGCTGGCTCGATAAGCTTCGAGCTTGAGCTCGAGCCTATCCTGGCTCGGCTCGGCTCGGCTCGGCTTGTTTACAGCACCTACTTCATTCTTAAGGTCACCACACTCATACTTAAACCCATACTCTTTTCGTGAGTTTTATTTCTAACCTTAATTTTATTATATGTTTGTACTTGTTTTATTGTCAATTTAGTAACTAAAAGAAATAGTAATAAACACAAAGTTGCTTAAAAGTGCATATGCAAGTATAACTTAAATTTCAGTTTTTATACTATGAATACTTGTCTTTTAATTAGACATTTATTATATTTTATGAAATGTATTGACATGAACATTTTATTATTTATATTATGGTATTTCACTAATCTCATTTGTAAGTAAAATATCATCTCTTAGAGAAGAGGAGTGGAGTGAAAAGAGTTTTAGCCTAGGGGCAGGATGTCAGGTAGGTGTCATATTTAAAGATGACACGAGTCGATGTGGAAGGTGAAGATGTTAGTGACTTAGTGTGGGTGGTAAATCGGGGTCATGGTGCGAAAAAAAAAAACTCCCTACTCTAATAAAAGGGTATCTAAGAGGACACATGTCAACATTATATTGCTCATTAATAATTTTTTCCCGCTTCTCTCTCCTATTTAATAAAAACATTAATTGCTAATAATATTATTTATTTTTTTATTAAAATAGTTTTTTAATAAATTAAGCATGATATATTTTTACTCCTGTTATTTCTAACAAAATATTTTTCATAATTTAGAAAACTTTTTAGAATTTCAAACTTTTAAAAAATACAAAATATTTTATAAATGGTATTTTTAAAAAGTAAAACTTTTATAAATAAAAAATAGTTAAAATTGAGAGTTATAGAAGAAAGTTTTTAAGTATGACATTTTTAAAACGTTTGTTTTAAAATAAAATTTTATTTTATTTATTATAAAAAAGATTTAATTATATTTTATTTTAAAATATCGATTTATAATTAATAAATTTTTATTCTATTTATTTTTTTATTCTATCCGTGTAATATAGGGATTTATTAAAGCTAGTAAATAAATAAAGAAGGAGAAAGCGTGGTGGTATGCTATCGTGTTAGGGTGATGGAAGCGGATCACAATGGGAATAAATTAATAATTTTTTAAATATATAGATTTAACATCAACATCAAAACATCCAAATTTCTATTAAGAAAAATTAAAATTAATACTTTTAAATCTATATCATAATCGATCTTATTCGGTTTATAATTCCATCATCACATCGAGAATAATTTAATAACTTCTTAAATATATAAATTCTAGAATATCACTCTTAAAATACTTAACTATTGAGTACACAAAATTAATCATGACATCCATTTCTATTGAGTACACAAAATTATTCATGACATCCATTTTATGTCATTGTACGAAAAAAATACCATTAGATACATAAATCTGAAAAAATACCATTAGATACATAAATCTAACCAACTGTTATTAATTTTCACGTGTATATTACTTTTGATCCATTCATTTTTTTAACCATTAGAAAATAGTTATCCAAAAAAATCACTAGATCCCATAATACCTTCCGACAAAATCAGTGAGTTCATTCATCATCCACTTTAATTAAATTTAGGTATAGTGGATGCCTCTTAAGAGTAGATGAACTTTATAAATTTCAAAATACTCTAATAGCAAATAGTAGTATATTAAACTTGTCCCGATATACAATCGTCCCAGACATATCATGTTCAAAATTTCCAACCTCTTTTTTACCATGCTTTCGTAATTCTACATGCATCTTTTAGCTGGAACTTATAACTATTTCATCTATACAAAATCATTACTTTTTCTAAAGGTTATGCGAGTAAAGAACAACGGACCCATTATTATATAAAATAAATATAACTTATAAATAATAATTTTAAGCCCTATGTTGAGTAGGAAAATAAACAAGAACCTAGTTCAATTATTAGATCACCCTGACGTCATATGTTCTGGTGTTCTTTTACGCCCCACCTCAAATTGTAAGTTACTTTGTTTAAGTTTTAACATGGGTTTCAATTCTAATGTTAGGTAAAGGTGTAGGCTAAAATAATTAAAATTTTAGTATGTTAAATTAGGCTTAAATAATTAAAATGTTAATAAGTTTGTTAATGATCTAATAAGTTTAAGTGTTTAATAAAACATATTAGAGTTTATTTTCTTAAACAATAGATATTATATAAATTTTTTAAGAAATTTCATGCTTCTAAGAAAGTAAAGTTTTGGACGGTCACCTCCTCCGCCCGTGAGGGTCTACTCTTTCTTTTAATGACCCTCTAAAGCCTGCCTATTCTTAAAACCAAATTATCATTTGCTTCATGAGATTTAGAGATGAATTTAAGGGGTGTTTGGATTTCTTTTCAAAATGACTTTTTAGCTTTTTAGATGAAATGACAAAATATCCTTTAAAAAAAGTTAATAAATTATAATTTTTAGCTTATTTACTTATTGAAGGCTATTTTTGTCTTTTTACCCTTCAAATAAGTCAAAAAATAAATTAGCAAATTAAAAAAGAAATCCCAATCCACAAGCAACGAGAAACACCATACGTCTATAAACAACACGCAATCGTAAAATCATCATCCAACACGAAACCATCATCTAACCAATCAACCCCTACAAATAACCATCCTCCTCCATCCTATCCAGCCCCCTCCCTCCACTCCTCCACAAAACCACCATCCCACCACCACAAACCACCGTCCCACCGCCACCACCGATGAACCAACCGCCACCAAAATACATAATCTCCGCCGCAGAAGCGGAATCAATGGCGAAATCGCGAGGCCTCACCGTCCCCCAACTCCTCCCGTCCCTCATCGAACCCGCCCAACGCCTCGCCCGACCACCCATCTCCAACTTCGCCGTCGGCGTCGCCGGACTCACCTCCGACGGCCGGATCTTCACCGGCGGCAACGTCGAATCCCCCGGGCTCCCCCTCCACCACACCATCCACGGCGAACAGTTCTTCATCACCAACGTCGCCGCCCACTCCACCGCCTGCAAACTCCTCTACGTCGCCGTCTCCGCCACCCCCTGCGGCCACTGCCGCCAGTTCTTCCAAGAACTCCGGGGGATCTCCGACACCCAGATCGTCATCACCGATCAACCCCTAATCAACCCCCGTTACAAACCCTTTTCATCCCTCTTACCTCACGCCTTCAATCTATTAGATCAAGACTCCGACAGTACCCCACTAATCCTCGAACAACACAACAACCAATTATCATTAAAACACAATGATGATGATGGTGTGATCGGTTGACGTTGGAGGCGATGGAGGCGGCGCGTGGATCGCACGCGCCGTACAGCGGGTGTCCGTCGGGGGTGGCGTTGATGGACTGTGAAGGGGGGGTGTATAAGGGTCGTATATGGAGTCGGCGGCGTATAACCCTAGCATGATGCCGGTGCAGGCGGCGGTGGTGGCGTACATGGTGGCCGGAGGCGGTGGGTTTGAGAGGATCACGGCGGCGGTGCTGGTAGAGAAGGAGGCGGTGGTGGTCCGGCAGGAGGAGACGGTGAGGTTGATATTGAAGCATATTTCGCCCGAGTGTGAGCTACGAGTGGTTCATTGTCATTGATAGTTGATCCATAGATTTATTATTGTTGTATATTGTAATGGTTTAATAGTATAAAATTGATTATTATTCTATTTAAAAAAAGTTGGTAAAAGTTAAAAAAAAGTATATATATTAGGAATAGTAACTGGAAAGTATTATACATTCATACAATCTATACGTATTGTAATGGTAGACTTGTAACTATTTTGACATCTTATTATTATTTTGAGAATAATATAAAGAACATGAATTTTAATATGTTTTTTGATATAGAATATATAGTAATGCTTTAAACTTAATGTATTATATTACATTTTTATTAACAATGGTCTTATTAAGACGTAAGAATAAGTTTTAAACTTGCATTAGACACAAATAAATGAACAGGTGATAGAAAACAACTAGCTACCGCTCTTGGATTGTAAGCTTCAATAATGCTTATCAATTTAAGTTTAGATGTTTACTTAACTGAACAATTAACTTTAGAGTTAATTACATGATTGGTCCCTGTGCTTTGCTTATATTATAATGTTGGTCCTAACTTTTAAGAAATTACAGATTTGGTCCTTACTGTTTCCAACTAGTAATACGATTGATCCCTGACACTAACTTCTGTAACTTTCTCCGTTAAGTGGATGTGAAAAGACCAAAATATCCCTGATTATTAAAAAATATATAAACTCTATATATTAATTCATGTATATATATACACCCATATACACACACAGTCGCACCCATCTCCGGCGCACCACCGTCAACGCTTCGCCGCACGCCACCGTCGCACCGGCGCCGCCGCACCACCGCCACATCTTCTTGTGGCTCATCTTCTTGAATTCTTCTCGTCACCGCCTGACCCGACCCCACCACCGCCCGCCTATCCCCGGCACCTCCACCACAACCGCCGAATCAATCCATCGAAGATGGGTGGGGACTCTCTCCTTAATAACCTGAAAACACGACTGCAGTCTTCCTGAACCATAGTTTGTCACCACCGCTGCCTACCCAATCGATCCCCGTCGATCCCACAAACTCTGCTCTATTTCTTCACAATCAACCTCCATCGTCGATAACAAGATCCATCACAACCGCCGGCACCGATACAACCACCGATGTTCAAGAATTAATCCATTGAAGATAGTGGTTAGGAGAGATGGTGGTTGGTTGCAGATGATCTGTACCGGTGATGGTGGTGGTGCCCGGCTGGGTGGCGACAGTGGCAGCCGACGGTGGTGGCGATGGTGGTACCCGGTGGTGGTGAATGGGTTGAATTGTGAAAAAGGAAGTGGAGAAGAATGAGGAAGGGACCCAATTCTAGTATTTCTTTTAGTGCAGGGGTATTTTAAACTTTTCACATCCACTTAACTGAAAAACTTAACAGTTAAGGACCAATCGTGCTACGACTTGGCAAACAGTAAGAACTAGACCTATAATTTCTCAAATTTTGGGACCAATATTGTAATATAGGCAAAGCATGGACCAATCGTGTAATTAACTCTTAACTTGAAAATAAAAGCAATAATATTTTCCTATAAGAAAACTAACATATCCTTTAAGTATTCTAGTGAATATAAAATACTTTTTATCATCAACTTAAATTCCTAAAATCAAACATAAACCTTAAATTGTAGGGACATTAGTAATTTAACAAATCAACAAACTTAACATTTCTTCCTAGGGCTTGCCTATTAAAAAGAAAAAAAAAGGCACCAGTAGCCGAAAGCAATACTAGCTTACGCTTTGACCCGAGTAGCATGGGACACGTGAAATCCATGTGAATCAGCAAGGACCACCTTGCACGGCTAAATAGTCGTGGGAAGCCGATAATGAGGTAGTACTATGAGGGATGGGAAAAAAGACCCCTAGTGGGGAATAAAATAAAACATGAAATCGTAAGCTACCAAGTAGTGGGAGGAGCCCGGGATCTGACCGCGTGCTTGTTGAAGAATGAGCCGGCGACTCATAGGCAATGGCTAGGTTAAAGGAACCCACCAGAGCCGTAGCAAAAGTGAGTCTTCATAGGGAAATTGTCACTAATTATAGAACCGAACCTGGGTGATCTATCCATGACTAGGATGAAGCTTGGATGAAATTAAGTGGAGGTCCAAACCAACTGATGTTGAAGAATCAACAAATGAGTTGTGGTTAGGGGTGAAATGCCACTTGAACCCAGAGCTAGCTGGTTCTCCTCAAAATGCGTTGAGACGCAACAATTGACTGGACATTTAGTGGTAAAACACTGTTTCAATGTAGGCCGCGAGAGCGGTACCAAATCGAGGCAAACTCTAAATATTATATGTGACCTCAAAACAACAGGGGTCAAGGTAGGCAAGTGAGACGATGAGTGATAAGCTTCATCGTTGAGATGGAAACAACCAAGATCACTGGCTAAGGCCTCTAAATGATTGCTTAGTGATAAAGAAGGTAGGGGGTGAAGAGACAACCAGGAGGTTTTCCTAGAAGCAGCCACCCTTGAAAGAGTGCATAATAGCTCATTGATCTAACGCTCTTGGGCCGAAAATGAACGGGGCTAAACGATCTACCAAAACAGTGGGATGTTAAGACACATTGATAGGGGAACGCCCGCCTTAGAGTGAAGCATCCGCTCGAGCGGTAGTGGACGAAGCAGAAGCAAGAATGTCGGTTTGAGTAATGCAAACATTGGTGTGAATCCAATGCCTCAAAAATCTAAGGGTTCCTCCACAAGGTTCGTCCACGAAGGGTGAGACAAGGTCTAAGATAAAGCCGAAAGGCGTAGTCGATGGACAATAGGTGAATATTCCTGTATTACCCTTGTTGGTCACGAGGGACGGAGGAGGCTAGGTTAACCGAAAAATGGTTATCAGTTCAAGGATATTAGGTGACTCTATTTTTTTAGGGTAAGGAGAGGTAGAGAAAATGCCTCAAGCCAACGTTCGAGCACAAGGTGCTACGGCGCTGAAGTAACCCATGCCATACTCCTAGGAAAAGTTCGAACGACCTTCAACAGATAGAATAAGTGGAGACAGAATAAAGCGCCCATACAAAAGAGCTTACTGTCTGCTGCTGATTCAACTCACTTCCACTATAGTGTCCGAGTAGATATTGTTATTTTCCTTTGAATCATAATAATATTATTTTAGCTGATCATTGAATCATTTATTTCTCTTATTTCTCTTGCTGTTGAATATCTTTAATTTTGATTTCTACACACGTTTTTTTTACTACAGTCAATTTCATTTGGGGTAGTCTCTCAATTCCAAAAAAGCAACGAGATCAAGTATGAGTTGTTGATCAGAACATCTATGGATAGAACCTACAAAGAAAGCTCAAAAAACAAGTAATGTCCATTGGATTATTATCCTTTTTTATGTTTATTGAGATTCCTGTGGTTGAAACCTCTAGTTATCTTGGTAGAAATTTGATATCTTTATTTTCATCTCAGCAAATCGTTTTTTTTCCACAAGGAATCATGATGTCTTTATGGGATCGCTGGCCTTTTTATTAGCTCCTATTTATGTTGCAAATTTCATGGAATGTAGGTAGTGGTTATCATCAATTTGATATAAAAGATGGAATAGTGTGTATTTTTTGTTGGGTATTTCCTGGAAAAAATCATCGGGTCTTCTTCTGATTTCTTATAAAAGATATTCAAGCCGTTAGAATAGGAATAAACAGGGTATTTGTACTCGACGTGTCCTTTATATGGATATCAGAGGTCAGGGAGCTATTCCATTGACTTGTACTAATGAGAATTTTACTCCACGGGATATGGAACAAAAAGCTGCGGTATTAGCCTATTTTTTGCATGTACCAATTGAAGTATTTTAGAAATGAGCCGGAATGCTTTCTCAGCAGGATGGCAAAAACGCAAGAATCCTATTTTTCTAGAACATAACGTAATTGAGGTTTCTTTAGAACATCTATTCGAGTTAAAGCATGCATATATGAAACAAGTATAAAAAAACTCTTTTAGGAATTTTTTATGTATAAAATATACACAACTCAATTCAATAAAAAATAACAAACAAATCATAATATCTCATAATCAACAATTTTGAAAGAAGAAAATCCTTATTTTTTTACTTGTTGTAATTGAGACTTTAGATTCAGATATATCATATCTTGTATTATTTTCTATGCTTTTTTTGTGATCCTTAATGACCAAAAAATTGGATCTATTATAGTGATAACTAGCTGATTTCTATCATTTTTTGCCTCTCATTTTCATAATATTCTTCCGAAAATTCCCTCAATTATTTTATCCCTGACTACTCATAGTCAATTTAATTTTTTTCAAAATATTAGATATTTTTATATAATGATAGAAAAGGAGTTGAAATGAAAATAAACCATAAGAGCTACGGAAGAACATCATTTATACCTAGGGCTGTAAACGAACTGAACGTTCAACGAACAGTTGGTGAACCGTTGGACGGGAAGTTCGTTTATGTTTGTTCGTTTAGAAAATGAACGAACACGAACAAGAAAAAATTGTTTGTTTAGTTAAATGAACAAACATGAACACAAATCGCATTCGTTCATTTATATTCGTGAACGTTCGATAATGTGTTGTTTATGTTTGTTAATGTATTCGTTTATATTCTTAATTTTTGTGTCAGTTATTTTTATGACTATTATATCAAGTATTTTTTGATATTTATGTTAAGTACTTATTTATTTTTAATTGATTTTGTGTAAAGTTTGTAAAAAAAATATAAATTTTATTCTATATTAAATCTATAATCATTTGTATTCGTTATGTTCATGAGCTTATTGTGTTTGTCATGTTCATGAATAGTTGTTTGTGTTCGTTTGTTTTGTTGTGCTCATTTGCGTTCGGTAAGTGTTAGTAAACAGTTCATGAATATGTTTATTTTTTTATAAACAAACACGAACAAAGAATCTCGTTCGGTAATTGTTCGTGAACAGTTCGTGAACAGTTCATGAACAAGTTTATTTCTTAACGAATGAACACGAACAATGCCTTGTTCGTGTTCGCTATCTATACCTCAACCTAAGAAAAGTAGTTAACAAATGTATGTCTAAAACTAAAAGCAATGAGCTTCACCTTGAGACATCTATACTAAGAGACAACACAATCATCAACAACTTAGAGCTTATAAAGGATACAACCACATGAGTATTAGACAAGACGTAGATGGATCACAAGCACACATATGATATCATCACAACCATATGTTACGTTTGACCTTTAGTAGTAACAGACATCGCACAACAAGTAAACTCCTATGTATGATGAAGCGTCGATGCATCATATATAAGAGGACTAGGGGATTGGCCAATATGATGATGAATAGGGGATTAGCCAATATGATGATGATAGGGGATTAGCCAATATGATGGTTCCTTTATGACAATCAACACGATAGTCAAAGCAAGAATCCTAAGAGCATTACTCGTGAAACTATCCGAATTCAAAGCACGTTGGTATTGATAGTATTAGATGAAAATACACGTTTCGAATCATGACCCTTAATATAAGATAATTTCAACCACTACACTCAAACATGAAAAATTATTTATATCAGCCCATCTAAACATGAAAATTTATTTATTGATCTATTGATCATTTGATTTGATTTTATTTTTTAATCATTTGAGGAGAACATAATTATAGTTTATTTTAAATTGTAAGATGTCTAATACAAATTTTACTACGTAAGATACAAGTGTTCCATATAATAATTTTCTAATTTACCCTATCGAAAAACCTCTCACAGTTTGATACATTATTAATGCATATGAGATTGTTTAACTTATTACATTAAGTTTTTATCTTATTTATAACATTTCAAGTTCATTAAATATACATTTATTATTTATATTTTTAAACTCAAGATTATTTAAATTAAGTATTATCTTATTTAAATACTTAAGTATATATTACTAACATTTATATAATTTAGAATAATATAAAAATAATAACACCGATAATAATCAATGGTTGCAACATCATGCTCATCATACCATCATATTGTCTGTTTTACTAAGAGAAACTCAGAGATTTGTTTTTTATTGTGCGGATGAAAACCCTTCCAGGGGGTCATTCATTCTTGAATTGCGTCACTCAAACACGTTTAATATGGAGTTCTCTTTCATTTACAACCACTACACTCAAAACACATTGGTTATATTAAAGGTGTGTTATTACTTAATAATCTTCCAAAAGTTTAAAAACATTAATATAAAAACAACCTCGGTGACACTCGCCGCATCACACGTGCCAACTTACTAGTATATATGTATGCATAAAAGGTCCATTAATAATACAAAAAATGCAATTAATATTATAAAGAGTTAAATTCGATTTTACTCCTGAGGTTTGATGAAAATAATTATTTTTTCTTCAAAATATTAAAAATATCAATTTAACTCCAAAGGCTTTATAAGCTGTTTCACGTCAATTCAAAGTTTCATAAGTTGTTTCAGCTTGAATCCAAAAAATAAAACTTTTGGATTAAACTGAAACAAATAATGATATTTTTGAATTAATATTAATGTTTTTAAACTTTTGAAGATTATTATTATTTTTGTCAAAAATTACGAAACGAAATGAAATTAACTCTATTATAGAAGAACTATCAAAACAACGGTAGCAAAGTGGTTTTAGCTTCCATATCTTATATCTACATCATGTTTCACTATTTACTAGCTGAATAATTTCCCGTTTTTAAGAAAGTAAGATTATTATGAACTATCTACATTGTTAAAAAAAACTTAAAATACAAACCCGAATATAACAAAACGAAACGAAAACTAACTATACCACATGTTATTAGCAAAGAATCAAATGACATATAGTCTATGAATTAAAAGAAACAATAGCCCACCTATCGAAAACACAAGAAAGCCCTAAATCAACCCTAGATAAAGGAACAAGTCATACATAAAGGTGATCAAAATTAGAACACATGCGAGAAAACTAAAAGATTTATCAAGGTGTGGATTTCAACAATAACATGCTTTAACATATACAAAACGTTTAAAGCATTATCAACTAACAAATCAAGATGAAAAACTAAAAAACCCACATATCAAACCATCAAAAAGATATTCAACTCATTTTTTTTTCTAAAAAAAAAGCACATCTTACACGAAAAAATCCTTGAATTCTGGTACTCAGATAGCCGGTGAACCCTAATTCGCATGTGTACACAATTACTTTACTTTCACGAGACTATAAGGTGTGGAGCGGACACCTCTTTCTTATCCTCTACTACCCTACTACTATATAACAAGATATAATATCACCTCATTAAAACCCAAAACTATCTTAAAATTTTACAACACCGTTTTTCTTACCTCAAACTACTCAATACCTCGAAGAAAAAATGGCAAATTCATTTTCTTAATTAAGAACATATACAGAATTCGTCATTACAAAAAGGACTCTCCATCATCTCACACTCCACAGCTAGTACCTCGGCCTCATTCAAGCGTACGTGAACCAGATATCCAAGTCGACCGCCGAAGCCGCTGTAGTTGCGTCGGTGTTGCACGTTACGTTAAACCAAGGGCGCCCTGACCACCTTAGAGTTCAAAATTTAGTTAGTGTTATCATATAAAGTCAATTAAACAAACTAAATGCGCAAAACTAATTTAACCTCCATCACTACAAGAAATGTAGTTTTTTGCGACTAACTTTTTTGCGGCGATACATATTTCGTCGCAAAAAATCACAAAACGACAAAAAGATATAACTTTTTTGACTTTTCAAGTCAAATATTTTTTGCGGCGATCTTTCGTCGCAAAAAAGGATAAATAAATTATTTTTTTTTTAATATCAAGGTTCCTTTTCTAAGGGCGGGAAAAACCCGCTTCATTATTTGCGGCGATATTTCGTCGCAAAAAAAAGATTATATTTTAAATAAACAATTCTTTATAACGTCTCGCCGCAATTGATCAATTGCGGCGATATATCGCCGCAAAAATCCAGCACAGGTTTAAGTCGGGATTCTTTTTGTTTCAGGCTCATTTACAAAAATCCAACCACAACACCACCGCATCACCCCACCCCGCACCACCACTACGCACCGGCCCCCTCTACCGCTCGAGAACCGTCGGTCGGCCCCTCCACCGCTCGAGAAAACCGTCGTTCGATCGGCCCTTCCACCGTTGGATCCACAGTCGGCCGACCCCCTTCCCCACGCGCGTACCACCGCTGCTGCTCCACGTCCACCGCCGCCGTGTTCTCCTCCTTCAACGCCTCTTTTGCACCATAGTCACCACCACCGCTTCTGATTTCAAGTAATAACCTCAATTGTTTCCAATTTGGTATTACTTTGTAGTTAATATTTTGAAATTAGGGATTTTGTGTTCATTTTGCCTAATTTGTAGTTTTTATGGTTATGAACATAGATGTTTAGCTTAGTTAAGATCAAGTAATATGTGTGTATGTATGTATTTAACAATGTATATTTAAGTGTGTTAATTTTGTGTTAATATGTGGTTCTTGTTTAAGAAAAATATGTGTATGTTTATGTATGTGGTTATGAAATTAGGGTTAGAAAGTTTATGAAATTGTTAATAAAGTTTAAGAAAAAATGTGTTTAAGAAAAAGTCTAAGAAATTAGGGTTAGAAAGTTTATGAAATGGTTCTTGTTTAGAAAGTTGTATGTGTTTAATATGAAAGTTTATGTATGTGTGTATGTTTATGTATGTGGTTATGTATGTGTTAATAGTATGTTTATGAAAAATATGAAATAACATGTGTGTATGTATTTAATCATTGATGTTGACTTAGTTGAGTTGAAATAATATTGTGTTAATTTGTAGTTATTGCGGTTTTGAATTTATATTGTTTTAAAATCATGGATGTTGAACTTAGTTAAGTTGAAATCATGGATGTTGAACTTAGTTGAGTTGAAATAAGATGTATATGTGTATTTATGTATGTGTGTATGTTTATGTATGTGGTTATGTATGTGTTAATATGTATGTTTATGAAAAAATATGAAATAACATGTGTGTATGTATTTTAATCATGGATGTTGAACTTAGTTGAGTTGAAATAATATTGTGTTAATTTGTAGTATTTGCGGTTTTGAAGTTTATATTTTTTGAATCATGGATGTTGAACTTAGTTAAGTTGAAATCATGGATGTTGAACTTAGTTGAGTTGAAATAAGATGTATATGTGTATTTATGTATGGATATATGTGTATGTGTATATGTATGTTGAATTGTGATAAAATGGATGTATATGCGTATTTGTGTATGGATATATATGTGTATGTGTGTATGTATGTTAAATTGTGATTAAAATGGATGTATATGTGTATTTATGTATGGATGTATATGTGTATTATGTATGGATGTATATGTTATTTGTGTATGGATGTATATGTGTATTTGTGTATGGATGTATATGTGTATGCGTATATATGTGTATTTATGTTTTATTTCCCTAGTTTAAATGTGTGTAATAATATTTGTTTGTAGACGCAGTTATGACGATTGATAAGACTTGGACTACTTTAGAAAATAATTTTCTAAAGAATATCTGATTGGTCTTAAAGCATTCATGGAAAGGTGTAAGATTATATGAATGGCCAAAATAAGCTCGATGTCCGTGTAATAATTGCAATAACAGTTATTGGTTTCCTTCCAACAATAGAGCGCCATATACATAATAATGGTTTTTGTCGATTTTACAAAACGTGGAGGTATCATGGTGAATCATATGTTCCGTCACCGGTAGTTCCAGTCATACCTCAAACGACAGACCCAATACATGATTTTATTAACGATGTTCGTCAGGAAATGTCCCACAAGAGGACAACACATACGACGACGACGAACCAATGAACACAACAGATACACCGATTGATAAAATGATGAACTTGCTGAATTACTGAAACTTGCCGACACCGAACTATACCCTGGTTGTGACTGGATGTCTTCATTGGATTTCTTGGCAAAACTGAGTCACATGAAGCCCATCAATAAATGGACCGATACATCGTTTGACCAATTGTTAGAATTTCTGAAAACTGCATTTTCCGCTTGCTAAAATCCCACCGTCAAACTATGCCCAGAAGATAATGAAGAAAGTTGGGTTAGGATATGAATCGATCCACGTTTGTAAGACGACTGTTGTTTATTTTGGGGGAAGGATAACCAAGATTGCAAAAATGTCCATATGTGATGAAAGTAGATGGAAGGACGCAAACACTAAGGGAAGAAAGTTGCCAACAAGGTTATGCGTTACTTTCCATTAATTCCTAGATTAAAGCGTATTTATAGCTCAAGACACACTGCAAGCATATGACATGGCATCTTCTGGACGTTGCACGGAAGATGGTAAGTTACGTCACCCGGTGGATGGTACATCATGGAAAGAATTCGATTCAATGTATCCTGATTTTGCCAAGAACCTAGAAATGTTAGATTAGGGTTGGCTGCTGATGGCTTCAATCCATTTGGGAACATGAGTACGTATAGCATGTGGCCGGTAATACTGACAACACAATACGCCACATGGTTATGTATGAAAGAGTCTTCATTCATGCTGACGTTATTAATCCCTGGCCCTAAATCACCTGGGAAGGACATTGATGTTTTTTTAAGACCATTGGTTGATGAATTGAAAAGTCTTTGGTCGGACGGAGTCGTGACAAAGATGCAGTTACAAACACTTTCTTCACATTACGTGCAATGCTTTTATGGACTATCAATGATTTCCCTGCTCGTAGTAGCTTGTCTGGTTGGAGGGCAAGGTTACTTTTGCATGCCCAACATGTAAGGAAGACACTCCATCTGTTCATGTATTGGGAAAAACTGCTTATGTTGGACATAGAAGATGGTTACCAACAAATCATAAATGGAGGAAGGACAAGTCATTCAATGGTCAGAACGAGACTAGACGTCCTCCTAACAGAAAACTAATGATCAGATTTTGAACAACTTAATAAATTGCCGCCCCGTATTTCTGGGAAACATGTTCAGTTTGGTGGTAAGAAGAGAAAACGTGATTCCGATGTTGAATTGAATTGGACCAAGCGTCTATTTTCTTCGAGCTTGAATATTGGTCTTCAATTCAACTAAAACATAATTTGGATGTCATGCATATCGAAAAGAATGTGTGCGAGAGTTTGTTGAATACGTTGATGATGAACAAGAAAAAATCCAAAGACACTAATAAGGCAAGAATGGTGTTAGAACAATGGAACATTCGACGTGACTTGTGGCTTGTAGATAACGGTCGCGGTAAGCTCTCAAAGCCTCATCCCAAGTTCTCTTTCTCAAACGCCGAAAGGAGTCTTTTTTGTCAATTCATTAAGGAAGTAAAACTACCTGATGGTTTTGGCTCTAACTTAAACATAAGGTAACCGATAATGATACCCAAATAACGGGGATGAAATCACATGATCATCATATAATGATGCAACGGTTGCTTCCGATTGGTGCTCAAGCGTACTTGGATAAAAACGTTTCAACACCAATAATTGAGATGTGCTTATTCTTTAAGCAACTTTGTGCTCGGAACTTGATGTCATCTGACATGCAAGATGCTGAGGAGAAGTTGATTAAAATTGTTGTTCTTTCGAGCAAATATTTCCTCCGTCATTTTTTGACATAATGATTCATTTGGTTATGCATTTACCTGAGAGGCCATTCAAGGTGGGCCAGTTTATATGAGGTGGATGTATCCATTTGAAAGATACATGAAAAGCTGAAAAATATGTTAGAAAATAGGCTAGGCCCGAAGGTTCCATTGCGGAGGGGTATGTCGCAGATGAAGCCTTAACTTTCTGTTCAAGGTATCTTGACGGTGTACCGACGAGATTTAATCGGCCGGACAGAAACGAAGATGCCCCAGTTCCCACACGTGAGTTTTATGTCTTCCAATCGCTATGCACACCTATCAGCAAGGGGGTTGATAAAAAAATGGATGGTGTGCTTTGGGCAAATCTAAATTGGTTTGTTCTTAACAACAGCTCTGAGATCGAAGAATACAAAGAGTAAGTATTTTTCTATTTCGGGTTGTGTTTTCGTAAGTTATCTTTATAGTGATTATTATTAACGCAAGTAACATTATTTATAGTGAATTTATTACTCAAATGCCGCATGGACTGACTTGGAAGCAATTTTCCTAACTGGTTTAAACAGAAGGTAAACTCATTTGTGTATAAACCGATTATACAAACCGATCATACAAATTTTTCTAATTTTCTCTTATTTCAAATAGATCAACCGTCGGCGAGTAAATGATGAATCTAGTGTTAGTCCTCAGTTATTTGCTTTAGCAAATGGACCACGACATGCAAACTCTTACACCGCTTGTATAGTTAACGGTGTGAGATTTGTAGTTCATAGCCGAGACGTACGCCGTACAACTCAAAATAGCGGCATCTCAACAACTGGTCAAGATGGAACAAAGTATTACGGTTTGTTGGAAGAGATTCTGGAGCTAGGATATCTAGACCGTTGTAAGGTTGTGTTGTTTCGATGTAAATGGTTTAAAACTAATAACAACAAACTTTGTGTCATTAAGAATAACATAACCAGTATTTCTACCCAAACTGAATGGTTTACAAATGATCAATACATTCTTGCAACACAAGCAGAGCAAGTTTTTTATCTTGACGAACCGTCTAAAGCCAGTCAAAGAGTTCAATCAATCAGACATTGGAAGGTCGTCCAAGAGGTGAATCATCGGAAGATTTGGGACCGAGATATTATAATGGAAAATAATGAAGCAGATTTAATTCATGGCAGCACTTCATCTGAGCTTTTGTTGTCTGCTGACTAGATAATTACATATGATGGTATGAGTAGAGATGAAGCTACAGAAGTCGATGTTTCCCTTGAGCAGTCAATGTAGAGGACGAGACATATGAAGATACGGATGAGGGTGAAGACGACGATGCAGACCAAGTTGTTGACGTTTCTGATAATTCAGATGATGAATCAGACGAATTTAATAATGATTGTGAGAAGATTCTTATCACACCGATGAATCCGATTGATTGTAATTTTTAATTTTAACCGAATCATTTATTTGTTTGATCTATTATGTTTATTGAATTGTTTTTTTCAATTATGTGTTTAGCTAATGATTCAATTACGGTATATTTGTATACTTATATAATCTTTTTTTACAGATGGCAGACGTGGCCCGGGTCACGGTGGGGATACCTATGGTCGTGGTCCACCTGGTGGTGTCCTCCCGATGATGATCGATCGTGGCAGCCGCCACGACAGTGCGAGGTCAGTGATGACTCCGCAGCGGCAGCGGACAGGGTATGACCAATTTTTTATACTATTATCTTTTAAAATAAAAATATATAATTTACATAGAATTTTTATACTATTATCAATTTGCAGGACAAGGCAAGCGTGGAAAGACCACACTTCAAGGTATACGAAAGAGAAATCCACAAGAAATTTGCTCACAATTGATTTGAGCAAGGTACGCATGACACCTACAAACCTGTGGGTGTCAATCAGGCGACCTTTGCTTCACTGGTTGGCACAATCGTTGACAGATTTCCTCAAAACTACAAGAGCTGGAGAAAGATACCTGCGGATTTGAAGGCGACTATCTGGCTGACTTACAGTTAAGTTTTTGATAATTAAATTCAGTGATTAAATATATATACACTAAGCTATCTGTTTTCATAATTTGCAGATGTATTTTGATATGACTCCCCACGAAGGCCTGAGGGCAGGCATTGAGAAATAGCTGCAAACCGGTATAAAGATCACATATACCGGTTCAAGCAAAAGCATTTTAGCAAAATAGGCGGGGAGGACAGGGTTGATATTTCTGATGTTGTGCCACCTGATATGCAAGAATCTGAATGGAAAGACTATGTGGATTACTACACTTCTCCTGAAGTCAAGGCTCGGTCTGCAACCAACAAGTCCAACAAAGGGAAGCAGACGATCAAGGGACATGGCGGTCGGACATCTTTAGCCCAATGTCGTTATATGTTTGTAAGTTATTTTAATCTAATGTGTTTATAACTTGTTTTTGTGTTTGTAAGTTACTTTTATATTATATATAACTATAAAATGTGTTTACAGCGGGAAGATGGTTCTGATGAATCTGGGAGTGCCATATTAGCATATCGTCGCTTCTATACCGATTCAAGCGGTAATTTCTATCAACCTGAACCCGCTGCATACTATGTAAGTAATGTACACGTCTTACAATTTTATAAAAAAAAGTAATATATAAAATCACCATATATATAACATTGTTTATTTTTTTTGTAAACTATAAAGGAGCAAATGGTCGCGCTTCAACAACAACATCCAGAAATGTCAGAGAAACAGATCATGCGCCAGGTGTGTATGGATTTGTGTATGTATATTAGAATGTATGTATATTTGTGTATGGATGTATCTGTTCTCAATTCTTATTGTTATACAAATATATTTGGTTATATAAAATGGATTAATATGTATATTTGTGCATATGTATATGGGTATTTGTGTATGAATTGTATGTGTATATATTAGAATGTATGTATATGTGTGTATGAATGTATATGGGTATTGAGATTAAAATGAATATATATTTGTGTATGAATGTATATGGGTATTGAGATTAAAATAGATTTATATGTATATTTGTGTATGAATGTATATGGGTATTTGTGTATGAATGTGTATGTTATATATTAGAATGTATGTATATGTGTGTATGGATGTATATATGTATTTATGTATGGATATATATGTGCATGTGTATGGATGTATATATGTATTATGTATGGATGTATATGTATATGTGTATGAATGTATAGTGTATTTATGTATGGATGTATATGTGTATGTGTATATGTATGTTGAATTGTGATTAAATAGATGTAATGCGTATTTGTGTATGGATGTATATGTGTATTTGTGTATGGATGTATATGTGTATTTGTGTATGGATGTATATGTGTATTTGTGTATGGATGTATGGATGTAAAATTGATGTACATGCGTATTTGTGTACAGGTGTTGGGGGAGCGGCCCGGGTGGGAACGTGGCATCGGTCCAATACCGAGCGTGCCTTCACACCCCCACCGCCACCTCATAGAACAGATCAGCGGATGTTCTCACAATCTGAGGTTGAGGAGATAGTAGCAGCGAGACTGGCCAGAGAGCAAGAACAGATGATGGCTAATATGATGGCACAAATGCAAAGTCAAATCCAAAGCCAAGTCCAGAGCGCGTTGAGGAGAAGTGGTCATTCTCAAGAAGATGAAGAAGATGAAGATGATGAAGGTGGGTCGTCATAGGATGGTTTGATGGTTTTTAGTGATTGTAATGACTATTTTAAACATTTGTTTGTGTAACTTTTAACTTGTTAAATTGGGACAATTTTTTGTTTATATGCTATGTTTTGCGATTGGTTTGATAGTTTTGATAGTGTGTAATGATTTGGAACAGCAGGTTTGGTCTGGGACCCAGAAAAATCTGGGTGGATTGCTGCAAATGCAGCCAAATTATTAAAAAAAAAATTCTTTTTTGCGGCGATATGTCGTCGCAAAAAAGAGTAAAAATATATGACAAGGATCGCCGCAAAAAAGATTTTGGTCAAAAAATTTGCGGCGATATATCGCCGCAAAAAAGAATAACTCGTCGCAAAAAACATCGTCGCAAAAGATTTATCTCTGAATTTCATTTTTTTAAAATAAGTGGGGCCCACAAAAGAAATCGTCGCAAATTTCGTCGCAAATAACATTTTGCGACCACTTTGTTACGGCGACTGATTTGCGACGACATTTTCGTCGCAAATAATATTTTGCGACGAAATTACAGTTTTTTGCGACGATATTTATCGCCGCAAAAAGTCTCTTTCTTGTAGTGCATTTCTCCTTTCATGGTATAAAACAAAACAACCTCCACCTCACAACCCTCAACCATAACATTTCCATTTAAGGCAACTTAATCTATAAATAAGAATCTACCAACCTTAAAACCATCATCCTTAATTATACCATTGTCTCGAACCTCAATATCACAAACTCAACCAATGACCGAAGAGACAATGGCCCTTAAAAGACCCACATCAACTTTTCTTTCCATTTCTACCCTTCTCTTCTTCACAATATTACGCTGCAAAGCCACCCCATCTCCGTCACCATCACCGTCACCGTCACCGTCGCCGTCCCCCATCCTCACCACCACCCCCTCCGCCACACCCACCGCCGACACCCCGATATCGCTCTCCGAGCTTTTCGAGCTCTCATTGCCTGAATCGGCGTACAAAAGACCGCGGTCTCATCGGATCCCGAAGGGTGTAAAGTCGCGAGCAAACAGCTTCAAGCGATCGAGCGTAAGATCAACGAGTTCAAGACGGTTCTAAAGAAGCGATTAGCGGACACGAAGACATCGAAGCCGATCAAGGCGTGTTTGAGCCAATGTCAGGATAACTTTGAGGACGCCATTGATGGCGTGAAGACGGGCATCGAAAGCATCAGTAAACACCTCCCGAAGGCGAATATCGACGTAAGTGCGGTATCGACGGATGTCGATACGTGTAACGATTGTTTCGTTGAGATGGCGAGTGAAGATCCGGAGATCAAAGCGTTTGATGAGTGGGTTCGAGGGATCACCGGAGAATGTCTTGTGAATCTGAAGAAAGGTGAGATGAATGGTGGTTTGACTGGTGGTTGACGGTGGTTTGACTGGTGGTGGGTAGGTAGGGTAGTGTGGCGTACGTTGGTGGTGGAGAAGGGTGGCGTTAGGGTATGATATGATTAGTTTAGGGTTTAATGTGTTTGTTTTGACGTACGGTGTATTGTATGAATATGTGATGTAAAACTGTTGTAGTTAATTAATGGGTGTTTAGCTAGATGTTTTTATGATATTATCTCAATTTTATTACATGCTTTTGATTATCAGCGATCGAAATTTATGATATTTCCCACAATATCGTGACAATTTACTGACATAAACAAACAAACAAACAAACCCAGTATATCCCACTCAAGAGTAGGGTCTGGGGGTAGGTGGTGGCAAGTCTTTCCTCTATCCAGATAGTAGAGAGACCACTTTCAAAGAGACCCCCGGCTCGATAACAAAAACAATAAAGCTAGGAAATCAACATATAATCAAACATACGATATAAGCTAATTTACTGACATACAAAACCATAATAATAAACCCTATTTTTTTCTCATAATTTCCTAACAAAATAGTTAAAAAAATAGAATTCTCAAGGTAATTAACTCTTGCATGTATTTGTATTTGTATGTGTATATATTTATTTCTTAAATTATGTTATTATATCACATATCATTTAGTTAGGGGTTACTCAACCATTTTGAGTGCCTAAAATGAAGAAGAATACACGAATGTTTTTTAAGTTTATTTTCAAAATAAATCGGGTCAAATAAAACAACATATGTACGATAAGATAATATCATTTGACACGCATAATTCAACCTACATTTTATTTATGAAATAGCATACGCAAGGATTGCCACTAAATTCATCATAAAACTATGACAAATACAAAATGGCTACTCAGGAAAAATAAAAATAATGAGATGGTAATAATTAAATTGCATCTATGGAGGATAATGTAAACCATCTTTTTATGTAAACCATCTTTTTGAGAAAGCAGATCCAGACCATATTTATTTGGTCTGGGTAGAATCAAATTCCAACAACAATATGACATTCTCTTCGAAACCTAATTATACAAATAAATGAATAATACACTAACAAATTGATACGATATGAGCTTCTCTTCAAGTTTGTAATCAGAATATCAATTGGAAACACAAATACACATTGATTAGTCAATACTCAATAGCCCATTGATTAAACACAATATCAATTGGAGATCAAATCAATGAAGCTTGTAAATTATGTAGAATACTTGAAATCAAATTTGGATAATCTGAGAGTCATAAAAATCCCTTTTAGAACGAAATTACTCGTGGTTCACCCGAATAAATCAACCGGATAAAACTCAGACGAGATCAAGATCAAAGTACAAATTTCGTATGTGTTTTTTGAAACAGAAAGAAATTCGAGAGTGACCAAAATTCTTTAAGCGATTCGATTTTCAGGGAGGGGTGGAAACTGCCACTAACTTGGCAGTTATTATTACCCAATTCAAAATTGATTAAAACTGCACATTTTTTCCACTCGAATTTCACATGTGAAATTCTAGAAAAAACAATTTTAAATGTAATTTTTAATAAATCTATTTTATCAAAATAAAAAATTTTCAAATTGATTTGGTAGCTCGGCCATAGCCAGGGGCTCTCCCCCTTGAACCCTACTAGGGGTTGCCACCTCTTGGACCCCGCTACCATGGGCGCTGCCCTCGAACCCCGCCAAGGGTTGCCCCCTTGGAACCACCATCATTAGGGTTTTGCCCTTAAAGGTTTTCGATAACGAAAATCATAATAAGCTTAAATCTTTGCATGATGATGGTCTCAAAAGTTAAAACTATGAGTTTAGTTGCTAAAGATAAAAGAAAAAGGAAAATAGTTTGACCACTGGTTAATGAATAACGTTATAAGATGTGATTGTATTGATTAAGAAATTTTATAAACCGAATATATATTTTTGTTCTACTTTTGTGTCTATTTATGGTATAAAATAAGAAGATCCTCAGCCTCGTATCCCTAACCATGATATTTCCATTTTAAGAAAGATTATCTACAAATAAGAATTGCCAATCCTTGTGTGTATTAAAGGAACCCTCTCCTCAAATTTAATCTTTATTAGAATCACAAAACTACACAAACATCAAAAGCCAATGGCCTTTGCAAACATACATTGATTATTATTTTGATTTTTGCATTTCTATTGTGTGCTAACACAATGTTCTAAGGCGGAATCAACGACGACACTCTTCACCTGCCCCTGCCCCCTGCAGAGGAAGAGTCGCCCCTACCCCTAGCCCTAGTGAGGAGGAGGAAGAGGATGATGACGACGACGCGACGACGATGACGACCAGATGATGACGGGGAAAACTCATCCCTACCCCCTCCCCTAACCCTACCCTCTCATCAGGACCAGCGGCTGATAGCCCACTCTCTATGTCTGAACTACTTGAACTCCGTTAACCAGAAATTGGTGTGCAAAAGATTGTGACCGCACCACTACCCGGGGGCTAAAGTTTCAAACAAACAACTAGAAGGAATCGAACATAAAATTGTGAATTTAAAACAACCCTCGCGAAACGAGATTCGAACCCCGATCAGAAGGTTCGCAAAATGCCTCACGCAATGTCAAGATAACCTTGAGATGGCGATTGAATGGTGTCAAAAAGGCATTGAAAGCATTAACAAGCAAGATCTCTCTAAGGCTAACATTGATATTATCGTGTTGCAACCGACATTGAAACGTGCAACGATTGCTTCATAGATCGGATGGTGGGGACAAGAGGTTAACGCTTTTAACGATTGGATTAAGGGGGTCACTAAAGAATGCCTTAGCAACCTCAAGCAAACATAAGCTACACACTTTAGCATTTTGTTCTTGTTTGCGCAAAAAAACTTATCTATCTATGCGTCTTTTACTATACGGTTTTGTATAATTCTTGTAAATTAGAAAGAAAACAATAAATAGGTTTATAGAACATACATGATCCTATGTAAGATACAAGATTATAATCAAATTATTCATAAAACAATTTCATTATACTCTTATATATACTTCTATTTGCATGCAGCCCTTCTGTAATTTCCTAGGGCCAAAATCAACATCCAAGAACAAGGCTGGAAAGTGAATCAATTATCAAATCTTTAGAGAACTATAATGATCGGCAGAAAATCTTCAAATATTAGCGAAATACTATGGATAAATTGTTTCGGCAAATGGGTTTTTCTCAGAGAAACTGTTTTGATGAATTACAACAGATCTAGTGTCATTATCTGTGATCTATAGATTCAAAGAGAGACTAATCGTCAAGAAACCGTCGATTTTGATCGTTTAGATATATATAAAGACTCCAACCATCACAAGTTGAGATGGCCGAGTTGGTCTAACGCCCAATTAAGGTTCTGGTCCGAAAGGGCGTGGGTTCAAATCCCACTCTCAACATATGTTTTCTTTTTTGCAAATTAATTTTTGCTCACGTGTTAGAATAGGGTTCCTTTATTTAGACACTCCACATTTTAAATCAACATCCCTGTACCCTATACGCCGCGTATGGTCCATACGCGGCGTATAGGGTACATTGTTGATTTAACGTTTTATACCCTATACGCCGCGTATGGACCCATACGCGGCGTATAGGGTACATTGTTGATTTGACGTTTTATACCCTATACGCGCGTATAGGACCATACGCAACGTATAGGTTTTGACATTTTATACCCATACGTGACTTATGACCCATACGTGGAGGAGCTATACGCCGCGTATGGCCCCATACGCGGCGTATAGCTTATATATTTATTTTTTTTTTAATTTTTTGAGTTTTAATATATATATTTATATATATATATTTTTTAATTTTTTGAGTTTTTATTTTATATATACATAATTTAAATTAAATTATTTAAACAATATATACGAATACAATAATAAAATTAGAATTAAATATATAATTCGCATATTACAAATTATTAATTAAATAAATTTATATAAGCTGGAGTTTCTCGGTTATTCTCTATTATTGCGTTGTATTCCGAGATACGAATCCTATACATAATCTCCCATTCTGTAGCACGTACGCTTCGGTTAAGAATCCAAAGATTACTTAATGTTGGCATCGGATAATCTCCTTCTAGCTTAACGTGGACGAAATGATTATTGTTGACATGAACAATCGACACGACATGATGAGGCATAACAGTTTCGGATCAGCCCATAATGGAAAAATGTTTGACAACCATTATTGCTTAGTAAATGAAGAATACCCCAAACTTTTGAGCAACCACTAATCCCGTATACGATATTATCATCCAATGTTCTTCTGGTGCAGGTTTCACACTTTGCCAATCGATGGTGTGACGTAATTCGTTATACTGTCCGGGGTACAAAGTATCGAAACTTCTCTGTACTCCAATTTATGTCTGTCCAACTCTTCTAAAAGCTGTGTCCGCACATACATCCACTTATTTTCGTCAAACCCTAAGCCTAAAGCTATTGATCGAAAACCACAATTCCCATCGGTCGGACATCTCGTATACGTGAAATATACTGATGAAAGATTGACGGAATCCAATTTTTTAACCTGTTTATATTGTTTAATTGTGTGATCTCCGATAATCGAAGAAAACTCATTAGTACCCCGTGACACTTTAGATGATGTTGAACGACTACGTTGCATGGCAGGCTTCTGGGGCTTTACAGCTGAACTGTTCTTTCGGAAATGTGAGACGCAATAAACGAGCTATGTCTCGGCATGTCGCGCGTACTTTGTTGAGTGTCAACTTTTGTTGTTGAACCTTTAACGTTGGACCCGCGAATATCTGTTTGAACAACATGCGCTTTTTTGTTATTTTCCATGGATACACAATTTTTTTTATTTTTTCCTCCAAACTAAATTTTACAGCTGCGGGTTGTGTCATTATTTGTTGTTTCACCCGTTCCATTTCTTCTTCAACATCAACTTTTTCATCCACCGTATATGATGGCTTAATGTTATCAAGCTTCGTCCAAAATACGTCAATTGCATCTAATAAATTTTAGTGCCTGCATTATAAAGTATAAATTAATATAATTTGTTACTTTATAGAAAAATGATATGATGGAGCGGCTATTACCAGAATGTTCATATTTTTCCAGCCGACAAGCACAAGGCAAGCCACAACTAGTGAAAAGATGACAACCACATGTTGCATTTGCAGAGCGCATCACATGCAATTTAGTGTTTTCGGCAACTAATATCAAGAGCTATGTGTGAAACCTTGCCTCTTAAGTAATCAAATAGCGGAAGTTTATGATGATTCATGGTTTTAATTTTGCTTGTCTCAAAGCTTTCTTTTAAATTTACCTCTTGTGCGTTCACCAATTGATCTACAAACTCCACAAGTCTATCCAGTGACTATTTGTGATTTAAATATCTTTTTAAATTTGCATGTTGACTCTCCACCGTATTTGTTGTGCGTTGGCCAAAATTGCGGTTCGAGTTAGTCCAGGCTGATACAAACATTTCTTTGTAACTCTCTAACCAGTTTCTGTTTACATGACAATACCTCTGAAAATAATAAAACATAATTAAATTATATTTGAAATATAATACATAATTAAAATATAATAAAAACTTACTTTCTCGATTCGCTTCAACTAGTCGTTCGTAAAGAAGGTTATAGTATACTCGTAAATCTCCGCCGTGGGAGACTCACACAAACGTGCCCATGCATATTAAAACTTTCTCCAGTCATCTTTTGTAAAACTTGCTTTACAGTGTTTCGCGATATTTTCATCAATATGCCACCTGCATAAACCTTTGAAGCATTCGGAAACACTTTAACACATGCGTTCATTAAAGCGAGATCTCTGTCTGTTATTATGACGCGCGGCTCCATACACTTGCTTAACGTATCTTTCAATCTATTAAGCACCCATTCAAAATTATCTTCCCGTTCTTTGCTAATAAACGCATGAACACACAAAATGTCTTGTGTGGAGGTCACACCAACAATCTGAACAAACGGAAGCTTGTACATGTTTGTTTATATGTAGCGTCTATCATCAGCACGTGCGGAAATGCACGCCAAGTGTCGTATGATTTAGGATGACAAAAAAATATATCTTTTACGACATTAGTATCGGGATCTTCTCGGGTGTAATAACGTACCTTTTATAGATAAGGAAGGAAAATTGATGTTGTTAAGTGAGGATACAAATACAAGTTAGGCTTCATTTTAATTAAGTCTATTGAA
>CM044004.1:2395823-2423323 GCA_024085815.1 Flaveria linearis | reverse complement strand
CATCAAGAAATGATTTGTCAATGTTCTTCAGTCTTGGGTTTGTTAGTAAAGTTGGGTGGTCAACGTTGTGAAGTGTACACCATTGAGTGATTAAACTTCTCAAGACATAGTTAGGAGTAAGTGTGAGGTTTTGAAGTTTTTGCTGAGTTTTTGGGCATGTTGAATTCCCACAGTTTATCCATCTTTGTATGTATGATCTCTCATAAGTCTGCAAAATAATATAAATATTTGAATACATACACGTGGCTCTCATATATGTTTTGATGTTTGGATAAACAACTTCTGTTTCTATCTATTATATAATTCAAGTTCAAATATACAGTTTTCAAAAATCGACGTACCTGTCCTGTGGACACAATAACAGGATCTCTGAGGAGCTCTAGTGAAATCGGAGAAAGAAAGTCATCTGGAATCAAAGGCTTCTTGTTCTCCTCAGCATTGTTTGCTGCATCATCAGTAGGTTTCAACAGACATGGTGCCTCAGATGAAGCAGTAGCAGACTCGTATATCATTTCATCTGGGTCACTTAAAAGGCTTTCATTTGAAACACTTCCCACTTTTGATTCAACTTCATGATGATTATGTTTGATTGGATGAAGAATATCAGACTCTTTCGCCAATGACTCGGAAAAACCACTAGATAAAATGGTCAAATCCTGTGATCCACCATATCGTTCTGTGGCTCTTTTTAACTGAGCTCTCACTAAATCAACCTATAAAACCAGATGCATTGAGAATAAAACTCCTAGAAGATAAGCATACGAACATAGAATCATGTTTGCATTTCTTACTTGTTCTTTCACTTCCTCTGATATGTCAAAACGATCATACGGCAAGCTGCCTAACGTCTTTTCCAGTTTCCATGTAACAAATTGGAACTGAAACGTGATTTGCTGTGCTGTTCCGTCCTTTATTTAAAAGTAAAAAACTATAATTAATGAAAAGTTTGAAGTTCTAGCAAATGCAATGCCTAATTTGCAAGAACACTGCTAGTAGGAATGTATGCTGGTCAGAGAACTAATTCACTTGTAAGTAAACGGATATGCTAATTAGGCTTTTCCTATACCAACATCTACACATCTAATCTACTCCTATTAACTAACACGACCAAACCTACACACCGCAGAATTTTAACCCTCACTTGTTGGTGACACCAACACAAACCCTATGAAATTATATCCCTATGAAAGAGTGATATGTTAATTAGCTCATACATGCAATTGCTGAGAGATGATAATGTAGATGGATTATTATGGAGTTATAGCTAGAACCGAAGAATATAAATTTATAAATAATCAGTTGAAAATGAAATCTATTCAATTGAGCAACAGATTCAACAAATAGACAAAATTGGAGATGCATATACCGGGGAGATACTGTGATCGAAGCTTCCTGCAAACAGAATGAGTTTTTTAGCAGCTTTGAGAGCCTCCGTGAGCTGACATAACGAAGACGAAGACGATGAAGAAGAAGCGAACAAATCCAACGGCCTAAAATCGCCTTGCAAACCCTCGGATTACTTCACCGCTATCAGATTGATCCTCCCGAACCTCGATAGAGAGCGAGGGTCCTACGGCTTGAAGGAGTCTGTGCTCGCCACTTGCATCATCAGAGTCTGCCGATCCATCAACTCCTCTAACGCCACCTTCATTTCTCGTTCTCCTCCATGAGCATCAGCCTTCCCCAACCTCCTTCCGCTCTTGGAGAAATCGAAGTTGAGCGATGAAGCGAAGCTCGCAATCGGAACCGTTGGTGGGTGGTGCGTCTTGTACTGGTGGTGGTGGTGACCGGCCGACGACCGGTGGTGGTGAATTGGTGGTGAATTTGGGGTTGGGATTAGGGGATTAGGGGATTAGGGTTTTGTTGTTAGGTGGTGATTCTGTTCACCACCGACATTTTAGATTAAATAGAATAGAATGTGTAAAAACTTATCTCACTCTCTTTTTTTTTCTCTTCCCTCTAAATACGAGTATAAGTTTGTTGCGAGTTCTCACAATTTTCTATTTAAAAGTTGTTAATTAATTAATAATGCACACTCCTAAGAATGATGGACGAAAATGATTAAGAAAATGCACGAGTCATGTCTGCAAGTTTTTGCTTTTGTTATGTAGTATCGCTTTTGGTTTAGTGTGATATACATACCGTTAATGTTGTTGCCACCTCCATCACGACTCACAACCTTCACCGCCCGAAATGAATTGGAGATGATACACAAATTGGTACACTCAGTATCTGGCGCATAGGACAAGCACAAGTGGCAAGAAAATTACGCAACTTAAAACGAACATAACTTTCTATCCTTTTTCTTACTAGAATGGTAGAGTTAATAGGCCATAAAATATTAACGAGAACATGTATCAGAAAAAAAAATGCATGTCAGTAACACATCTTTTTGGTAACGAGATGATAATGGTATGATCCCAAGTGTTTTGAAGGAATATCAATCCGAAACACTCCACTTACGTTCCACACAAGACGATCTAAAACACAAACACCATTATTAACCTAAATCAACCACAATAGAACAAACATTGCCTCAAAAAATGCACCCATGTCACCATAAAAACCAGACAACAATGGAGTCTTGAATCTTGATCAATGGTGAGGCAAAAGCACAGTGTTTGGAAAGCGTGAGGACCCATTATTAGCAGCTCCATCTATGTCAAGAATTGATGTAATCAAGTTGTATATTTCAACATTCTCAAAAGATGGCACCTTTCTACCTCTAGCAAACTGCGGACCATGACCGATAAATATCGTTCTCATAGAGAAAAACGAGTTATCATACCCGTGCGCACCCCCACACTCGCGGCCCTTTGAATCCTTTTGTTCCACTTTAAACCCTTCTTCGAGTAGCCCTATGATCGGGGGACTCTATCGCTTTCTGAGTAATGCAGCCGCTCGGGAAGGTCCTCTTTAAGGTAAACCTTCAGTTTATCGCCATTTTTGACCTTCCGGAAGCCAAACCTTGATTCATTTTGTCTACAACATCAGAAACCGATTGATCTGATGGCGGACGGATAGATAACACTGGAGTATAATACTGTACCCATTCTTTAGGAATCTTGATCCAAGAAGCTAAATCATCTAAAAAGATTAACTTTTGATCACAAGTACCAACCATCCCATGATCACCAACAAGGATGATTGTAACATCTTCAAAAACACCGCGATCCTCCAAACCGCCGATCAATCTACCAATCAAACCATCAATCCTACCAACAGCTTCAGTGATCTGAGGATCATCAGGGCCAACTATATGACCCTGATGATCAGGGTCCTCAAAATACAATGTCATAAACACAGGAATATCATCATTCGGCAAATCAAAATAACTCAAAATCGAATCAACCCGTTGTTCAAACGGAACAGACTCGTTATAAGGTACACAGTAGTTCTCAGGACAGTCCCAAGAACCCTTTTTTACCTCAGACCCAGGCCAGAAGTACGTCGCGGCTTTCAACCCGTGGTTCGATATGGTCTCCCAAATGGGTTCACCTAACCACCATTTGGGCTCATGGCTGCTCATTGTGAAGGTTTCACCTGTAACTGGATCAGTGAACTGGTTATTTATAACTCCATGATATGCAGGGTATAAACCTGTGGCAATTGAGTAATGATTTGGGAAAGTTAGCGTTGGGAAAACAGGGATCAACCCTGTTTCAGCTTCGGTTCCGTTGTTGATCAATCGGTGGGTTGGGGGTTAGGGTTTTGAATTGGTACCCAAATCGGAAACCATCGGATGAAATTAGGATAACGACGGGGTGATTGAGTTTGGTGAGAGGTCGGGCGAGTTGCAGGGAGGTGGAGACGGTGGTCTGGTGGCGGTGGTCGGTGGTTTTGACGGTGGAGAAGAAGAGGAATGCGAAGGCGAAAGCGGCGGAGACGGCGATGCAGGTGGTGAGGAGTAGGGAGAAGAGGAGGGCGGTGGCAGTGGTGGTGGTGGGTTTTTCTCCGGCGGTGGTGGGGTTTGCTCCGGCGTCGGAATATTCGTCTTGCGTCGGCACCGGTGAGGGTTTGACTGAATCTAATCCCATTTCGTCTGGCGAAATTCTCTGAAATGGAAGAACAATTTGGGGAAATTGACGAGGGTTTTTGAGATCAGGGGTTTTGTGATGTGGGTTTGTGAAGAAATTGGATTAAACTTGTGAAAGATGATGGAATTTGAGTGAAGAAGATTGGGTTAGCAGGAGATACTTCGGAAGATCCCATAAATGTGGTCTTAATCTTTCTTGTGGTTGGGATTGAAGGTCATACATAGAATAGATGGTATACCTAATTTTGTCATGTGACCGTATAAAAAGGGATTAATACAATGATACTCTATAACATTTTAGCTTTGTAATAATTTAGTAAAGCTTTGTCATATAATGTTGCTCTTTGCCATTTGTTGATCTTGCGGTATACCTATTGTTTTATGTTAGTTGTATTAGTAAATAATTTGTGTGATAAAATTAAGAGATGGCACATGGTTGGAGTAGTTAATCAGATTTAATTTACATAAAATAGGGATGGCAAGCAAATATAAAAACGACAGAAAAATGCAAAACGTTCAGGACTACCCATTTATTTAAACCATACCTAGAAAAAATTCTTCTGATTTTTATCCTTTTTTTTAATCTTTGGGTAATAGAGCTCATCACTCCTTAACATTCTAGTTTAATTTCTTGTGTAAAATTTGAAAATTAAAAATAGTAAAAAATAATTCTAGTTTTAATATCTAATTCCTTGTGTAATATAGATATATATGATTGAAAATAGTGAAAAATATAGTTGAGAATACTTTATTTTCTTTCATCCTTGGCCTATGGGTGCCATGTAAAGCTGTAAAGGTTATGAAATGGACAAGTTTTGTAATAGCTTCAAGCAGAAGATTTTGATACATGTTCGGTTTGTTAAGATTGATATGATAAAGGTTAATTATTAGACTAGATTTGCTAGTTTTGATAAAGAAAGGAGAAGTAGAGGTCATCTCTTAGAGAACGTGATTCAAAAGAGGAGTATATGAAGACATAGGATAGTTAAAAACGCCAAGAGATGGTTTAAATGTGTTTTAGCATTGTGTCGCTTTTGTGTAATAATACTCTATTGTTTCACTTTGCTTATGCATTTTGTTACATTTTGTGTGTTTCTTGCTATTAGTTTTATATGTTGACTGTCCTCTGAGCATTGTGTTCTATTCTTATTGCTTGATTTGGTCCTATTGTCTTCGATGAAGCTGTAAATAACCTCTTTACCCCTTGGGATAAAAGTAAATCTCATTCTTTCCAGACTCTATCAATAGCTCTGGTAACAAATGAAATATACAAGATTTAATTATAAATATGGTTATATTGCTTTTTAGTCTCTTAAATATGTAAACATGATTAAGAAAAAAAATATTTTATATATATGCTAATCTATATTTTTTCATGGTTTAGGAGGTTACATGGATAAAACAAGACTCAATATTTGGCTTGGCTTTCCATCAATTTGATCTGGTTCAGATCCGGTTCCAATTAAAATCTAAACCGACAAGTATCGCAAAACCAACACAAATCAAATCATTCATTCAAATAAATGGTCTTAAAAAAGGAAAAAAAACCTACACCCTGTGTAATTTAAACTGTTATGAAATTAAAACGATCAATCAAACAATACTTCAAAGATGCTATACAATCTTACTGAATTAAGACTATGCTATATCAATGATACAAAATCAGTAAAGAAGATTATTTAAATCATCCACCAGACAACCCATATATTCTATCCATTCTAACAACCAATCAACTAACTAATCAAAGCATGATTAGTAAACTACACATACAACCCTCTAACTATTAGACCTTGACACTAACACTCTGTACTTACAATATAGAACAATGAAACTTATGCACTACAATAATCTTAACATTCTCCACCTTAGTGCATAGAGTAGATCATTAACCAATATCCAAAATCCTTAAACACTTTGAAAACTTATCACCAGGTAACACCTTTGTTAACATATCAGCAACATACTAACACCTTTAACTTGTACCTGACCAGCATTAACAATATCTCGAATAAAATGCAATTTAACTTGAATGTGTTTTGTCTTTTCATGAAACAAAGGATTTTTGGTCGATTGAACTGCCCCCTGGTTATCATAATATACTGATGCAGACTCAACGTTTACACCTAAGTCAGACAAAAAACCCTTTAGCTATAGAGCCTCTTTCACAACCTTGGTTAATGCTACGTACTCAGCTTCACTAGTGGACAAAGCCACTAAGCCACTACCTTCTGCAAGGTTGCTTTCCAGCTCACCACACTTCCCAAGACCTTAAAAACATAATCTATAATAGATCTTTCTTTATCTAAATTCTTAGAAAAATCTGCATCAACATACCCCCATCATAGATTCAGACTGTTCTTCACTGTGATTACCAAATACCAAACCAACTTACCTGGTATTACTCAAGTATCTCATAGTCCTTTATGTTGATTCGCTAGCGTTATAGCTTTTGTAGCGAGCCAGGGGTCTCCTTGGAAGCGGTCTCTCTACCTATTTGGATAGAGGAAAGACTTGCCACCACCTACCCCTCCCAGACCCTGCTCTTGAGTGGGATATACTGGGTTTGTTTGTTTGTTTGTTTTACTCATTGCTTCCTTTTCACTAATTGAACCAAGTGAGTCAGCATTAGATAACTTGAAATGTTGACCCAATGGGGGTAATAACCAGCTTACATCCTTCCATATTAAAATATTTTAAAATCTTCTTAACATAAGAAGATTGAATCAATCTTATCACTCCATGATCTCTATCTCTTTCAATCTTTATCCCAATGATCTTCTTTGTAGGCCCAAGATCCTTCATATCAAACTCAGCTCTTGACAGTTCCTTAGTACTATCAACTTCACCTTTGTCCTTACAAACAATAAGCATGCCATCTACATATAATAGAAGATAAACACACTTATCCTCATTTTACTTCTTGTAATACACACAACTATCATATAAAATCATGCTAAACCCATGACTCACAATGTTCTCATCAAATATCTTGTACTATTGCTTTGGAGATTGCTTCAACCCATACAGAGATCTCTTTAACAAAGAACTTTCTCTGCATCCTATTTTCACTTCAAACCGAGGTGGCTGCCTCATATATATGTCCTCCTCTAACTCTCCATGAAGGAATGTAGTATTAACATCAAGCTATTCCAACTTATAATTTCTGACTGTAGCCAAGGCCATAATAACTCTTATAGAAGTGTGTTTAACTACTAGGGAGAATATTTCATCGTAATTAACCCCTTCCCTTTGAGTAAATCCCTTAGCAACCAATCTTGCCTTATACTGTAACATCTGCCATTCTTAAATATATTGGTTATATAAATTAAGCACATCTTTCAAACTATTTCTTTCGTTTTGGTAGTTTCAAAATAATAATGTGTTATTTAACTAACTTTGTCAAATTTGTGATTTAAATTACATTTGATCTTCCATTTAATAAGTTAATAAACTTATGAGATTTTATATATATCATTATGAAGTTATAATTATTATAAAAAAATATATATTAGACTTTAAAATTTCTATGGGATTTAAGAAGATAAGTAAATATATAAATATTATTTTCTTCTAACCACCTTAATAATTTAATAATTAATATTTAATGAGATTTATAATTTTTATAATATTTTATAAATAGATAAATGAAATAGGCATTTAAAATTTGGGTTTTATAAAGTATAGGGTGGGAAATGTAATTATTAAAACTTTGTTTTAAAAGTTTTGGCATAAAATAAGAGCCACTTGAAAGGCGAGGGACCCAAAGTGTATTTTTTTTATAAAACCCAGTTCCCTCTCCCCCTCACCCCGTGAATCCGGTGACTCGGTCCGGTCACCTCCGGCCGAGCTCCGGCGAGCTCTAAACGAGCAAACCCCGTTGATTCGAAGTCCCAAATCCCTTTAACTGGTTCATAACACATATCGAACTCGGTTATGTACCTTAATGGGGTTGAAACAACGGTTACGAACCCAAACAATTCGTGTAACCGACACCATTAATCGTTGAGCTATTCGAACATTAAAACTCAATTATAATCAAATTAATTGTATCTTCACGATCGTTTAACTATCTATAATCTCTTCTTGGTTCCAATTTCACCTGAAAAACGCATCTGATCCACATTCAATCATCATCTTCGTTCGCGACCTGCGTCTGAATCGCGGTCCATGTTCGACGCTATATTACTCACAATTGACAGAGGGCTTTTGCTTGTTATCTACCTTATAATATATCTGCAAGGTTAATTTGATTAACAACAACATTTGCACTTTGAATCAACATCCATATTGTCGCTACTGTTCTTACCATCATCTCCGTCAATCTGAACTCAATCACGTAAGTTTCATACACCAAGATGTTCGGTTTCATCTAGGGATCAAAAGCCCTATGTTTGATTTTAGCAAGAATAACGAATCGGGGTTCAATTTGGAACAATTTCTATCTAGGGTTCTTGAGCAATTTGGGGGATTTGATAAATGATATTTTTAAATATTTTAGATGAGCTTACAACCAGATCGGGCTGTAGTGCAACTGGCAACTAGCATGGTGTATGACCAAGAGGTCCCTGGTTCGAACCGGGCCTCCACCGTCTTCTGTTTTATTTAGTTTTTTTAACATTTTATAATTTAGAAAATTACTATTATATTAATAATCAAAATAAAAAATTATTTTGGTTAACTAAAATATTTCAAAAATTATTAAATTAATTCCAAAAGTATTAAAACTTATGATTGTAAATTTAATTATTTTTTAGAATAACAAAGGTTTTAAAACATTAGTAATTCTTTTATGTAATTTAAATGCTAAAAGCCTTTTATGATTCAAATTTAGAGTATTTCAAAACATTTTAAATTTACATGTTAAATAACTAATTATTCAAATAGTTATTTAATAATTCAAATATTAATTATTCATCTAACTATGTTGCATATAATTAGTTAATAAGTTATTCCTTAAAATTTTATTTAAGTTCTTGAAACTTATAAAATAATTAAACTTTCTATTATACTTTGTTTTATTTTAACGATTGATATTATAAGACCATTGTATCTAATCATATAGAAGCTCAAAACTTTATAAAATTATTTTAGATACTTGTAAGGTCATTTAGTTACCTTTATTAAATTTTAAATAATTAATTATTAAATTAATTATTTCTTTTCGCTCATCATGTTTAATCTTAATAATTTAATAAATCAAATTATTGCATTCTTATTTATAATTGACTAATTCCAACTTTATTTAACCAAAACATAAACGATTGCTTCATTTTATTTTATTAGAATTAGTTATTAAAAATCCCCAAATTCCAGTTGAAACCCTAGTTCACGTTTATCCGTTAATCTTACCTTTAAACTTAACCTTGTATATATATACGTTAGGTATCTTGTAAAAAGGAATCATTGGAGCATCGTTAATTTCTTACTATCATCTTATTATATCATGTGAGTATTTCTTACCCCTTTTATTATTTTTACACTTTGGGGTGAAACATGTTACATTATAAACATTGCACTTGTAAACACGTTTGATTATTGTAAACTTATGGCATTTCACCTGTACGTTGTGGTTAGTTAACCTTTGTAGCTACCATGTAATGTCGAATATATGTACAATTATTAACTATTGCTAGCCAGGCGACGTCATAGATCTATGGGCCTGACAAGCCTGCTTGGTTGATCCAAGTACACTTAGCTAATCGTATATACTTGTAAACGTTTGAGACTTGTAAAACTTTGTCAAGGTTTGATTGTGCATTCTGTCTTACATCCCTAGTTACTTTGTTCTCTAACTTACAACATAAATTGCCATCTTTTATATACTTATGTATTGAAAACTATGGAAATCTCACCAATATTATTGTTGACCTTTTATTTTTGACATGTTTCAGGAAAGTATAATTATTACTTTGAAGCTTATCACATCTAGGATTGGACCTAGAGAAATAAAAGGATGAATTTGTCACATTTAACTTTTATATCATGATGTTATTTTGTTTGAGACTTATGTTTGTAATGTTACCTTTGAAACTTATGAATAATATATTTGGATTTAATAATAGCGTTATGTGGCTGTGAACGATCTTAACTCTCACATCTCGATGTTTCCGCCGTCAAGGTTGGGGTGTGACAGATTGGTATCAGAGCCCATAACTATAGAGATTTAGGTTATTAGAAATGGTGACCTAGACTATAGTTTATGCATGAACCTCATAGAAAAATCCTTATAATCTTGTGTATACTTATTGTTGCATGTCACATGATGCTATCTATTTAGGGATGCCTTTTGTGCGACTTGATGCCCTTAGATATATGTGCCTCATAATTATATAAACTTGGTTACTTGTCTCTCTAAACTTATCCTTGAATCTTAATTTCTCCCCGACAAATGAAACTTTCTAAACTTATTCTCGACGATATGTGGAATTTACACTTATTATCGTGGGTTTAATTCCTTAGACTCTATGTCTAATCTATGAAAATCTCATCAAGGTTTTGATTTCATGAACCTAAGAAATTTATGTGACACATAGACACCTGCATTCTGGATTTCCTGGCAAAAGGCCTTCGGGCTAAGGCAAGCATATCGTATAAATCTCATTGCGAGACCAGTTATACTTACCTGGGGATTTCTGGGATGAGTGATAAACTATGGTCAACATACACAAGTTTCTAAGACAAATGGGTCAATTTACCTTGACGTGTCAACGTTTCCAAATGGTAATGCGTTACCAATTGGAACCATCCGGTTTATAATTAAAATATAAAAAATCCTTGATTCCTTGGACGGGTTTATCACCGAAACTTTAATATCTTCTCATTCCTATCCTACAAAATGTTTCTGTTGATATAGAACTCGTTTTACTCCTCAATTCTTATGTTTAAACATTGTTATACGTTGCGTGCCTCATGTAATTATCTTTATACCTTAACCAACGTGTACATGGATCTTAACATATCCAAAGATATTGGTCGTCTAAACCGAATGGTTTTCAAAACTTAAAATTGATACTTAGGATTCTCAAATGTCCTTAAAGTATGTCCCATAACTGAAATCATGCAATGCCGAAAGGTGGAATACCTGCATCTCGGGATACCTCGTCTAGACAAGGTATACACATAAATCTGATTTGACCATTGGATCCGTTTATCTGACCTGGAACACATGAGATGGGTGTTCTCTTCTAGGTACGCGTGTCTTTCGTAAAGTTATGGTTGACGTAGCACTTTGAGAAGTCAACGCAATTCCCGTTTATTTTGAACCAAACGTTTACATCTCATTGTTGTGTTGAATCATTTCCGTCATTGATCTTATTTTCCTAACTTAAACCATTCAAGCTTTGAGAACCTAACACAATTAACTCTGTCATCCCAAACTTTAACCTTAATTCTAGCAAGCATGATTTTTTTCCTGTCAATATTACATTGATGTAATTTGAAATTTCTAAATTTCTAGCCGATAATCTCTTCGTTTGCTAAGTCGAGCTCTGTAAAATCTTCTAACCGTTTTGCATCGTAGGCAATGCAAGAGTCCGCAAGTCAACTTATGACTAAGGACACTCATATCTCCTAAATGATTCTATCTCATCAAAACAGGGGTGACTCCCTACTTTGATGATGACTTTCCATTCGCTATTACTGTTCTTATGAAATTTCATCGTCAAGACAGAAGTGACTTCCTTACCTTGATGACCATTTCCTTCTTTTTGTTTTTTATGAATTCGTATTTTACTAATGGAATTACCTCCTTAAAATAGGAGTAAATTTCGTATCTTGATGATGGTTTTCAAATTTTCTATTGTGTGTTTTATGAAATCTCGTCCTCTGAATCGGGGTGATTCCTTGTTTTGAGGACAGATTTCAATCATTTTCCTTGGAACTTGTATTTCACGAATGAAATGACATCACCAAAATAGGATTGAATCCTGTACTTTGGTGACAAATTTCAACTCTCGATTGTTTTCTTGTTATTATGAAATTCAATCATCAAGATAGGCGTGAAATCCATACCTTGATGATAATTTCAACCGTTTAAATTTTATGGATTGTATTTCCTCAAATGAAATGACCTCATCGAAGTAGGAGTAAATTTTGTAGTTTGATGAAGATTTTCATTTTGCTATATTTTGTTTCTATAAAACTTCACCGATAAGATATGAGTGATTTTCCTTACCTTAATGATAAGTTATCTCATTTTATTCTCGTGAATCCTTAACAAGGAGTTAGGGTCAAACTCTCCTTTGGTAGTTAAGAGTCATACTTTGGGAAATACACCACCAAGCTAGGAGTGATAAACACATCTTGGTGACTATTCTCATTCCTTGATCTTAAACTTACCAAGGTTTTAAGACTTCAATTGACAAGAAACATGTCAAAACTTGAAGGGTGAACATCATTATCTGATTTATCAACGATAATGTGCCAGCCAGTCAAGCTTAAGCATGAATCTTGAACTCAAAAGGAGGTATTTATCACTTTAGGTTAACCCTAGTTCCAAGTCTAGAACATTTAAATTTTAAATCGTTTTCTCTTCTCACGCTGATATGTTTCAATTTGTCGTTTGATCTAGCTTTATGGAACCTTTTACTTTTTACTTATCGATTTCTCTTCGGGCTATCATCAACACTTAATTGCATGATGATACACTCCTAAAACGATCTTTCGTACAAGATAAAGTCATTATAAATCTATGTCATGCTTTTTCTGGTTATACCACTATACGGTTATAGTCATGGGTATGATGAATCTTGTGTGCAAGCTGTACTGGGAAAGCTACTTATGATCGCCTTTGTCGTCGATATTCTGAATTATTCAAATTTTAATCCGATCATGAACGATATTTTCGTTGATTAGTTCAGTACTTATTATTGCGTCATTGCTTGGATCTTAAGACTCATAATCCAATCCTCATGACAACCTCTAATAATCTTTCTGAATGTTTTTCCCTCAAAACTGCACTTATTCTAAAAATCCATTACAATGATGCCCTCATTCTAAATTGAATCTTTATCTTAACAAACACGATTCTTGTATCAACGACACACTAATAAAACTTTGAAACCTCAAAGACATAAGTAAACAAGAATTGATCATCTAGAAACCCCGTTAAAGTAATTTGCTTGAGAAGCTCTTATGAATTCCATATACCATCCAAAAGCATCTTGAACTTATTTCTCATGTTCGTTAAGCCGAATCTCGTATTGATCTAATGATTGGTGCTTCACTCATGACAAAACCTTCCTAACCGTCTTGAATCGTTTAAAAATACAAAACGTTTATCAACTAAAAATTTTAAATTAATGACTTTACACATTTTGTCAAGAAACACATAAAATCATGAACTGTGAAACTTAACAAACTTAAGCATATCATGACGTCATAATTAATCTTGTTGAATTTAAAACGCCTCCAAGAGTTCACATGCGAATGTGAAATGAAATCCAAGTCTCCTCATCTCGTTGAAATTAGTCCACTCGTGATCAAATTTCGGGACGAAATTTCTTAAAGTAGGGGAGACTGTAACATCTGTTATTCTTGAATATATTGGTTATATAAATTAAGCACATCTTTCAAACTATTTCTTTCGTTTTGGTAGTTTTAAAACAATAATGTGTTATTTAACTAACTTTGTCAAATTTGTGATTTAAATTACATTAGATCTTCCATTTAATAAGTTAATAAACTTATGAGATTATATATATCATTACGAAGTTATAATTATTATAAAAAAATATATATATATATTAGACTTTAAAATTTCTATGGGATTTAAGAAGATAAGTAAATATATAAAGATTATTTTCTTCTAACCACCTTAATAATTTAATAATTAATATTTAATAAGATTTATAATTTTTATAATATTTTATAAATAGATAAATGGAATAGGCATTTAAAATTTGGGTTTTATAAAGTATAGGGTGGGAAATGTAATTATTAAAACTTTATTTTAAAAGTTTTGGCATAAAATAATAGCCACTTGAAAGGTGAGGGACCCAAAGTGTAATTTTTTTATAAAACCCAGTTCCCTCTCCCCTCACCCCGTGAATCCGGTGACTCGGTCCGGTCACCTCCGGCCGAGCTCCGGCGAGCTCTAAACGAGCAAACCCCGTAGATTCGAAGTCCCAAATCCCTTTAACCGGTTCATGAACACATATCGAACTCGGTTATGTACCTTAATGGGGTTGAAACAACGGTTACAAACCCAAACAATACGTGTAACCGACACCATTAATCGTTGAGCTATTCGAACATTAAACTCATTATAATCAAATTAATTGTACCTTCACGATCGTTTAACTATCTACAATCTCTTCTTGGTTCCAATTTCACCTGACAAACGCATCTGATCCACATTCAATCATCATCTTCGTTCGTGACCTGCGTCTGAATCGCGGTCCATGTTCCACGCTATATTACTCACAATTGACAGAGAGCTTTTGCTTGTTATCGACCTTATAATCTATCTGCAAGGTTAATTTGATTAACAACAACATTTGCACTTTTAATCAACATCCACATTGTCGCGACTGTTCTTACCATCATCTCCGTCAATCTGAACTCAATCACGTAAGTTTCATACACCAAGATGCTCGGTTTCATCTAGGGATCAAAAGCCCAATGTTTGATTTTAGAAAGAATAACGAATCGGGTTCAATTTGGAACAATTTCTATCTAGGGTTCTTGAGTAATTTGGAGGTTTTGATAAATGATATTTTTAAACATTTTAGATGAGCTTACAACCAGATCAGGCTGTAGCCCAACTGGCAACTAGCATGGAGTATGACCAAGAGGTCCCGGGTTCGAACCGGGCCTCCACCATCTTCTGTTTTAATTAGTTTTTTTTAACATTTTATAATTTAGAAAATTACTATTATATTAATAATCAAAATAAAAATTATTTTGGTTAACTAAAATATTTCAAAAATTATTAAATTAATTTCAAAGTATTAAAACTTATGATTGTAAATTTAATTATTTTTTTTAGAATAACAAAGGTTTTAAAACATTAGTAATTCTTTTATGTAATTTAAATGCTAAAAGGCTTTTATGATTCAAATTTAGAGTATTTCAAAACTTTTTAAATTTACATGTTAAATAACTAATTATTCAAATAGTTATTTAATAATTCAAATATTAATTATTCATCTAACTATGTACATATAATTAGTTAATAAGTTATTCCTTAAAATTTTAGTTAAGTTCTTAAAACTTATAAATAATAAAACTTTCTATTATACTTTATTTATTTTAAGGATTAATATTATAAGACCATTATATATAATCATATAAAAGCTCAAAACTTTATAAAATGATTTTAGATACTTGTAAGGTCATTTAGTTACCTTTATTAAATTTTAAATAATTAATTATTAAATAATTATTTCTTTTTGCACATCATGTTTAATCTTTAATATTTCAATAAATCAAATTATTGCATTCTTATTTATAATTGACTAATTCCAACTTTATTTAACCAAAACATAAACGATTGCTTCATTTTATTTTATTAGAATTAGTTATCAAAAACCCCCAAATTCCAATTGAAACCCTAGTTCACGTTTATCCGTTAATCTTACCTTTAAACTTAACCTTGGAATATATATACGTTAGGTATCTTGTAAAAAGGAATCGTTGGAGCATCGTTAATTTCTTACTATCATCTTATTTATATCATTTGAGTATTTCTATACCCCTTTTATTATTTTTACACTTTGGGGTGAAACATGTTACATTATAAACATTGCACTTGTAAACACGTTTGATTCTTGTAAACTTATGGCATTTCAACAGTACGTTGTGGTTAGTTGACCTTTGTAGCTACCATAATGTCGAATATATGTACAAGCATTAACTATCGCTAGCCTGGCGACGTCATAGATCTATGGGCCTGACAAGCCTGCTTGGTTGATCCAAGTACACTTAGATAATCGTATATACTTGTAAACGTTTGAGACTTGTAAACTTTGTCAAGGTTTGATTGTGCATTCTGTCTTACATCCCTAGTTACTTTGTTCTCTAACTTACAACATGAATTGCCATATTTTATATACTTATGTATTGAAAACTATGGAAATCTCACCAATATTATTGTTACCTTTTATTTTTAACATGTTTCAGGAAATACTCAAGTATGATTACTACTTTAAAGCTTATCACATGTAGGATTGGACCTAGAGAAATAAAAGGATGAATTTGTCACATTTAACTTTTATATCATGATGTTATTTTTATTTGAGACTTATGTTTGTAATGTTACCTTTGAAACTTATGAATAATATATTTGGATTTAATAATAGCGTTATGTGGCTGTGAACGATCTTAACTCTCACATCTCGACGTTTCTGCCGTCAAGGTTGGGGTGTGACAGATTGGTATCAGAGCCCATAACTATAGGGATTTAGGTTATTAGAAATGGTGATCTAGACTATAGTTTATGCATGAACCTCATAGAAAAATCCTTATAATCTTGTGTATATTTATTGCTGCATGTCACATAATGCTATCTATTTAGGGATGCCTTTTATGCAACTTGATGCCCTTAGATATGTGTGCCTTATAATTATATAAACTTGCATGGTTACTTGTCTCTCTAAACTTATCCTTGACTCTTTGATTCTCCCCGACAAATGAAACTTTCTGAACTTATTCTCGACGATATATGGAATCTACACTTATTATCGTGGGTTTAATTCCTTAGACTCTATGTCTAATCTATGAAAATCTCATCAAGGTTTTGATTTCATGAACCTAAGAAATTTATGTCACATAAACACCTGTATTCTAGATTTCCTGGCAAAAGGCCTTCGGGCTAAGGCAAGCATATCGTATAAATCTCATTGCAAGACCATTTATGCTTACCTGGGGATTTCTGGGATGAGTGATAAACTATGGTCAACATACACAAGTATCTAAGGCAAATGGGTCAATTTACCTTGACGTGTCAACGTTTCCAAATGATAATGCGTTACCAAATGGAACCATCCGGTTTATAATTAAAATATCAAAAATCCTTGATTCCTTGGACGGGTTTATCACCGAAACTTTAATATCTTCTCATTCCTATCCTACAAAATGTTTCCGTTGATATAGAACTCGTTTTACTCCTCAATTCTTATGTTTAAACATCGTTATTCGTTAACGTTCAACCTAAATGAACGTCGTATTAAGTTAATCATGATTATTATAATGTTATATTTATAATCATTTAACCTCTTGATTTTTAAATTATTAAATAGATATCATGTGCTATTATTTTGGTATTTTAAATGATTAAATAAGAATTTTATTGATTTACACTATTAATAAAAGTTTATACAATGATTATTATTTACTATTTAATAAAATACTAAATTTGTAGATTTAAATGTTTAAAATAATTCTTTCAAACACAAAAGATGAACATTTTAAATACATACATATATATTTATTTCATTTTAAATATATAATTTAAGCTTGTAAGTATATATGTGTATATAATTTTTTTTCTTTTGTCATAATGTGGTAACTTTACAAAATAAAGGAAAAGGTTTAAGGTATAATTTAAAGAAAATATTTCTAAATAAATCATTGAATTCTTATAAGTTATAAAAATGATTTTTTTATGTTAATATAACAATATTTGAAGTTTTTCAGAAATTAAAGAAACAATCAAACAAGTTTTAAAAACAAAATGCAGGGGCCCGGGTTCAAACCCGGGACCTCCTGTCCCTTAACCATATGACTTAACCGGTGGGCTAAGCCCACATGTGTGTCCAGAAATAAAAAATAATCAACAAAAGCTATTTCAACCGAAATTCTCCAAATTTAGCCCAAGAACCCTAATCCGATTATGTTCAAATAGAACATCAAAACGTTGATGTTAATGAAATTAACCATAGGGCTTTGATTCCACATGGTGAATCGAGTGGGTGGACATTAAAATCACCTAAAATTGTTGCAAAATCAAAGATCACGAGTTCGAGCCTATGTCGCGATTAACTTTGATGCAATTGTGATGTGTGTGTGTTTTGGGTGAAATTGAGCGTCCAGAGAGTTTAGGAAACCCAATTTGAGTAAAAGCTCTCTAATTTATAGATTTAATTCGATCGATTTGGTACTCAACGACTACGACGTTTAAGTCGGGTGTTACAGGTCGAATTAACCCGTTTAATTGTTGTTTCAGGTGCAATGATTCATAACATTAAGTTCGAGATGATTAAAGGAACATTTCTAGTCGTTTGATTGAGTTGTTATTATGATTTTAGGTGTAAAATAGATTTGGGTATTGATGTGAGTTCGGTTTCAAATTTAAAGGGTGCTAATACCGCATTTAAACCCACATTAATACGTATGTTCAAGTTCGAATCGGTTCCACGAATGTTTTGGTGTGATTTGGGTCAAAACGAGGCTTAAAACCTGGTTTTTGGGCTTTGCCGGAGCCGCGGCCGGCGGTGGCCGGCTCCCAGCCGGAATTACGGGGGAAAGAGGGGGGGGGGTTGGTGTTGAATTAAATTACACTTTGGTCCCTGTAGTTTAAATTCTATTTACTTTAGTTCCAAAGTTTAGTTTCTACTCTTTAATAAATTTTCAGTTTTAATCCCTGTGGTTTTAATGTTATAATTTTATGCCCAAACATTTAATTATAAGTTTTAAATAATAAGAATTATATTATTTTTATTTATTTCAAATATTAGCACTTATTATGATTATCTATTATTAGTAGGATTATTATCATTATTATTATTATTATTATTACTACTACTACTATTATTATCACTATTATTATTATTATTATTATTATTATTATTATTATTATATCATCATCATCATCAATATTATTATCATTAATTACTTAATTATTTAATTATACAAGAAATTACAAATAAGTCCTCCTATTTGCAATAATAACAAACAAACCCTTACAAGAGATAATGACGTTTAATAACGTTTAACAAAATTACGAAAGGTCACAGTCTCCCCAACTTTAAAAAAATTCATCCTGAAATTAAAGACAAGACTAAACGAAAAGATAGTGATATTTCTTCTTCATATGATCCTCACGTTCCCAGGTGAACTCAGCTCCACGTTTGTTTTCCCAACGGTTTTTGACGATCGGTGTGGTAGACGTTCGGGTCTTCTTCAACGATCGATCCATGATCTCGACAGGCTTCTAAACGAAATGTAATGACTCGTCTATTTGAAATTTCCTCCAGAGGAACATGCAAATTTTCATCAGCCAGACATTTCCTCAAATTTGAGACATGGAAGACAGGATGAACCCCGTTAAGTTCAGTAGGTAGTTTCAGTTTGTAAGCCACTTTCCTAATTCTTTTTAGAATCTTGAAAGGTCCTACAAAATGTGAGGTTAACTTTCCCCTTTCCCAAAGCGAACAACACCCTTCCTGTCGACTTGAAATTAGAACGGTTTGCGTCTTTTATCGGCAACACTCTTTTGACGAGTTCTAGCCACCCCAAGGTTATTTTGAATTTTTGGAAACTTTGTCGGTCGTTTCTTGAATAAGTTCGAGACCAGTGATGAAATTCTCACCAATGTCAGTCCAATAAATCGGAAAATGACATTTACAACCATACAAAGCTTCGAATGGTGCCATCTTGATACTCGTGTGATAACTATTGTTATATGAAAATTCTGCTAAAGGGAGATGCGTATCCCAGTCACCACCAAAATCAAGGACACAAAGACGCAGTAAATCCTCAAGAGTTTGGATTGTTCGCTCGGTTTGACCATCCGTTTGAGGATGGTAAGGTGTGCTTAAATCCAGTTGGGTACCCAAGAGTTCTTGCATCAAAGACCAGAAATACGAAGTGAAATGAGCATCACGATCAGAAATAATATGCAATAGCACAACATGACGACTCATAATTTCACGATGTAGATACGAGCCAGTCTTAAAACTTTGTAAGTGTTTCGTATTGGTATGAAATGTGCCGTTTTGGTCAAACGGTCAAAATCACCCATATACTGTCATGGACACGAGAGGTACGTGGTAACTTGGTTATGAAATCCATGGATATGTATTCCCATTTCCATATAGGGATTTCGGGTTGTTCAAATAAACCACTCGGCCGTTGATGTTCGGCTTTAACTTTAACTCTTGTACATATGAGCACTTAGACACATAAGATGTGATATCTTTCTTCATTCCTGACCACCAATATTGGCCATGCAGATCCATGTACATCTTATCGGACCCGGGATGAACAAAATATCGGGTTTGATGAGCTTCGTTCATAATGACGTGACGGAGATTATCGTGATTCGGGATCCAAAGTCGATTCAAGAAATACCACAGACCATTTGGTTCCGTCTCTAATTGAGACCGGACGTTAAATGCTAGTTCTTCATCCTTCCATTCCTCGGCTAATGCCGCTTGTTGAGCCTCGCGAATGCATAACTCGAGATCACTATCAATCCCTATATTTTGAAGCATGGTAGTAGCCTTATTAACATCCACGTGAATCTCGGCATCAAATTCCCTTAACGTGTCAAACTGTTGCCTTCGATCTTGGATTACTTGAAGCGAGACAGTCTTATTGTGGATCTTGCGACTTAGTGCGTCGGTTACAACATTCTCCTTTCCAGGATGATAGCGAATGTGACAGTCCTAGTCGCTAATCAACTCAATCAAACGTCTTTGTCTCATGTTGATATCCTTTGATTGAACACGTGTTGAAGACTCTTATGATCGGTGTAGACTATGCATTACGTCCCATAAAGATAGTGCCGCCAAATCTTCAAAGCAAAAACCACGACACCAAGTTCAAGATCGTGGGTTGTGTAGTTCACTTCATGAACCTTCAATTGCCTTGACGCGTAAGCTATGACCTTGCCTCGTTGCATGAGAACATAACCAAGGCCTTGACTAGACGCGTCGTAGTACACGGTGAAGTCATCGCTTCCATCGGGGAGAGTTAAGATAGGAGCATTACACAGTTTGTGCTTCCAGGTCTTGAACACATCTTCTTGCTCGGGTCCCCACTCAAAAAGTCTATTCTTTTGAGCTATCGACGTAAGTGGTTTCGCAATCTTCGAAAAGTTTGCAATGAACCTACGATAATAACCCGCTAAACTCTAAAAAGAACGAACCTCGGTTGGGGGCGTGGGAACACACCAATTCTTCATGGCTTCTATCTTTGTAGGGTCAACATGAATTCATTGGCTATTCACCACGTATCCTAAGAATTAGACTTCTTCGAGCCAGAATCGCACTTGGAGAACTTGGCATATAACTTTTCCTTCTTCAAAAGGTCGAGGACTTGACGTAGTTGCGACTCATGATCGGTCCTTGTCTTGGAGTAAATAAGAATGTCATCGATAAACATAATCATAAATTTATCCAAATACGATTTACATGCTCGATTTATGAGATCCATGAAGACAGCAGGTGCATTAGTCAAGGCGAAAGGCATAAACATGAACTCATAATGTCCATATCGAGTACGGAAAGTGGTTTTTGGAAAATCGTCATCGTGAACACGTAATTGATGATATCTAGAACGTAGATCGATCTTTGAGAATTGTGTAGCTCCTTAAAGTTGATCAAAGAGATCATCGATTCGAGGAAGAGGATATCGGTTCTTGATAGTGAGCTTGTTGAGTTCTCGATAGTCGACACATATACAGAAAGAACCATCTTTCTTCACAAACAGAAGAGCTAGGTCGAATAAAACCCTTATCGGTCAACTCTTACAGTTGACTAGCTAGTTCTTGCATTTCAAACGGTGCAAGACGATAATGTGACTTAGCCACGGGATTCGTACCAGGAATCAGGTCGATTTTGAACTCAACTTCTCGTACGGGAGGTAACCCACTAAGATCCTCGGGAAACACCTAGGGAAAATCTCACACAACAGGAATATCCTTCAATTCTTTACCCTTGGCTTTCGTGTTGACTACGTAAGCCCTGAAAGCTACGTATTTTTACTTAAGCACTTTTGAGCCTTGATACAAGACATGAGTTTGAGTCTTTGAGATGATCTCTCCCCAAAGACTTTCAAAGTATCACTCAATGGTAAAGGAATTCGAATGCACTTCTCGAAGCATATGATTTCCGCATGTTGCTTGGCTAACCAATCTATGCCGATAATAACGCCGAAGCTTCCCAGTTGCATAGGAATAAGATCGATAAGGAACTCATGCTCATTAAGGCGCAGGATACAATCTCGTATTACGATGTCAACGACGATCGATTTTCCATCGTCGACTTTGACCGTAAAGGATCTTTTTGGATTAGAACGCGGCTTAGAATGAATAGGCTCGAACTCTAAAGACACGAAATTCTTATCCGCACCCGAATCAAACAGTACAGAAGCATAACGACTATTTACAAGATACATACCTGCTCAATAATAACCTATTATTGGCATAATGAACGCAGGTAGGGATTTTACAAGACAAAAGGACGATTAAAAGAAATTAATGACATACCATTCACCACATCGTTGTTGGCTTGAGCTTGGTTGGCGTTGATGTTGAAAGCCCTTCCACGAGCCGGTGGCACAGTTCCCGCACTGCGAGGACATTATGGACGGAAATGTCCAGGTTCACCATAGTTATAGCAGGCTCGATTAATCACCAATGTAGCATTGTTCGGAGCACGAATGCAAGTAGCCACCAGATGTCCATACTTCCCGCACAACGAGCAAACTTAGAAAGGAGTGTCACTCGCGTGATGGTACTTGCAAGTATTGCACATCGGGTGCGGCCCAGTATAAGCCCTCTCCACAGGGGCTTGATTTGCAACGACAACTTGCCTTTGAGGGGCATTTGGTGCTGTCACCGCGTAATTACGAGCCGGTGTGAATTTGCACTTATTGCCTTTGAAAGAGGACTCGGCCTTCACCTCATTTGTTGCCTCGAGAGTCACATTCACAGCAGTCTTGGCACCTTTCACCGTCAAAGTACCAGCCCTAATATGGTTTTCAGTGAGCTGGGCGATGATATTAATCGCATCCTCCAAAGTTGTGGGCCTACTACCCACCACGACATCTTGAATTTGAGGTGGTACCCCCTTATTAAACTTCTCGATGTTGCGGGGCGCGGTATCCACCAAGTGAGGTAGGAGCATGCTCAACTCATGATGCCAAGTGGAATAAGCCAAGTGATTGCCACTATCTTGTTTGAGGTTCCAGAATTCTTCCTCCAGCTTTTGCAATTCACTCCTCGGGCAGAACTTTTGGATCATTATGTTCTTAAATTCTTCCCAAGGCAATGTCAAGGCAACTTCAGTCCCTCGGTTCCTTTTCTCACTATTCCACCACGTGAGTGCCCGTTGTTGAAGGACACTTGCAGCATAGCGGACCTTGAGTTCATCAAGACACTCGCTGATGATAAATGTATTTTCCATACTTTTGAACCACTCGAGAAGTCCAGTGGCTCCTTTTTTTCCACTAAAGTTAGTGGGTTTGCACGAGTTGAAATGCTTGAATGTTCAGGTGCGGTTGTTTTCACCATGATTGTTACTATTTTCCCCAATGCCATTATTACCAACACCACCATTGTTTTCATGGACGTTGTTGCTATTGTTAGCCATTAGGGTGCTGCTAAGTTCAACAACCATCATCGGGAGTATGGTAGCCATTTGCCGGGCGATCATCGCATTGAGTTTACAATCGGAGGTCGCACGCTTTCCTTGATGGCAAGACATTCTATAAGATAGAAATAAAGAAAATATTAGTATTCGGAGATAAATCAGTTCAAGATAAACATGAATTTTTGATAATTATAAATATAATCAGGATGGTTCCATTTGGTATCACATAGCCAATAGGAACATGGACACGTCAAGGTGACTTAATCCCAATCACCTCGAGGAATATGTGTATGTTGACCATAATTTTGCACTCATCCCGGAAATCCCCAGGTAAGCATAACAGGTATCGCAATGAGATTCATACGAAATGCTTGCCTTAGCCCGAGGGCCTTTTGCCAGGAAATCTAGAATACAGGTATTTATGTGTCACACACTTCCCTAGGCTATTAGAATTAAAACCCCGACGAGATTTTCAAGATTTAGACATATCGTCTAAGGAACTTTATCCACTCGATAAGATGCGTAGATTTCCACATGTAGTCGAGAATAAGATTTAGAAAGGATTAGACGCGGTAGAACGTGGAAGCATAAGTAGAGGATTAGAAAGTTGGGTCTTACAAGGTTCAAGACATATTCCTAAGGCACTATTTTCTAAATGTAAACAAATAGCACATAAGGAATTTATCATGTAACAAGGAACAACATAAGATAGGCATATAAGCAAACTTACAAGATCATAACGATTTTTCATGAAAGGGACCCTAGGTTAACCATAGTCTAGGCCCATAGATTACAAGATTACAAGATTACAAGATTACAAGATTAAACGATTAGCTAAGTGTATTGGTATAACATCAAGTAGGCTTCTCAGGCCCATAGATATATGACGTCACCACGCTAGCAATAGTTAATGATTGTACATATTATAGTCATCATATGGTAATTACAGAGTTCAACTAACCATGACAAATAAGATGAATTGTCCAAGTGTTTACAAGATTCAAATGGATTTATAAGTGCATTTATCATAAGGTTAGGGCCCTAATGGGGACACCGCAGGGGTATTTGGGGGTAGGCCTGACCTAAAGGTCACAGTTTGGGCAAAAGGTCACCACACCGTGACTGCAAGGTCTCGCGGTCACGGTTTCTGTGTTAGTCATCCGACACCACGTGACAACAGTGAAAACCCGTCACCAATCCATCATGGTTTGCCCTAACCGTGACCTTTAGGTACGAGGTACTCTGTTGATGTTGACAAAAGGCCAGGGATTCGCGCGTCACCTACTTCGAACCGTCACGGTTTGGCCAAACTGTGACAGTTTGTCGCCCAGATTTTCACAATAAATACATTCCAATTTCATTCAACAACCATATTTCATTCGACTACCGTACGTCACCCATATTTTTTGAAGTTCATTTTTTTCAACAAATACATCCTTCTATTTTTTTAACATAAATTTCCTTCGTCGTTAAAAAACACGTTAATTCGAAAACAATGTCGGGTTCGGGAGATCATTATCAAAAGACGAAGCTTCTAGATTTGAATGATGATCCACATATCGAATATTCAAACCAGGTTGAAGTAGTATCTGTTTTATTATAACTTCTTATTTAAAATATCTAACCATTATCTTTTTTTAGGAATATTACGTATACGGGAGTCACCCCCCATAGGGGGAAGAGGAAACCAACATCAAACACATTTGCTGAAGAGGTGTACAACTCTTTATTTGGACCGACGGGTTACGGTGAAGGGTACAAACATCCCCCTTGCAATTCTTACAGGCATGTCTCGAACACGTACCACTTACAAACAGAGCTGGATTACGGACATCCCCCGTACCAGTCAGAACTAGAAATTACACATGTGTCGGATACTTTTAATGGGAATGACACAGATAAGAGTGACGGTTCGGTTCACCTCAAAGAAAACCATGGGGACACCGCCGAGCACGATGAGGATGAGGATCGGATAAGAAAGGCTACGGTTTCTTATAAAACCGATAAAGTACGAAGAGTTTTTATTCTTTTGTTTATTTTATTTTTTTATTTGTTTTATATATTGTTTTTTATGCCTAGCTTTATAATTTTTTCAGTAGTTTGATTCTCGTGAGGACTTGGAGAAGTGGGCTAAAATGAGAGGACGCGAGCATGGGTGCGTCATTATGGTGGGACGGTCACAAAAAAGGATGTGGAACTATTATGCAGTAGTGGTGAACCTAAATTCACTGGCACAAGTAGGCATACCGGGAGCATAAAGAAAGGATGTCCGTTTAAACTCGTAGGGAAGTACGTAGGAAAGAGTGACAGTTGGATGTTAGAGGTGAGAAACGAGACGCACAACCACAATCTTGTTGTGCACGAGGAGGGCCACGCGCATCTTAGAAAGATGACCACCGAAGAAACTGATCTTGTCGATAAGTTACACAGGCAGCACGTGCGGCCATGACACATCTATTCAGCCGTAAGGGAGCACTTTCCCCACAGCGTCTGTGTTGTTTAGAACATATACAATATGACGTCGAAGTTTAGGGATGAGGGGAGAAAATGCATGACACCAATGCAGACACTTGAAAACCTGCTACAATCTAAAGAGTTCGTGTATGAAACACGAAACAATGCAGCTACTAAGGCCATGGAAGATGTTTTCTTTTGTCATCCTACTTCGTATAAAATGTGGCGCGCATTCCCGCACGTGATGTTGATAGACACGACGTACAAGACCAACATGTACAACATTCCGTTTGCTCAGGTTATTGGCGTTACGTTGACATCAAAGTCGTTTTGTATTTCGCATGCATTTATATCGAGGGAACGGCAGGACAACTTCACATGGGTCTTGGAGCAGATCAGAGATATGCTCGATGGGTGTGTGGAGCCCCGCATTATTATCGTAGACAGGACCTGGCACTGATGAGCACGTGTGACACTGTGTTCCTGAGTGCTACTAAAAACCTATGCAGGTGGCACGTTAGGGAGAATATCAAAAGATGGTGGAATATCCTTTTCCAAACAGGCATGTGGAAGGATTTTCCATATTGGTGGAAGACCTTGTGTTCGTATCCCACAGAGGCATTGTACGATTACAATTGCACGAAGATGGAAGAAAAGTTAAATGAAGATGGTAAACATGGTTAGAATTTCATAGTTATTGTTACTCTAATAATTTATTTGTTTATTTTATAAAATTTGTTATTTCTTTTGGAGGTATGGGAATATATTTGGAATAATTGGTTGGTGCCGTACAAAGAGAAAATTGTTACTTGTTGGATGTACGACCGACTTAACTTTGGTGAATTTACAACTAATAGGGTTGAGGGCCAACATGCCAACTTCAAGAGTTACCTCACAGGGACCAATAATACGTTACACACACTTGTCGGATATATTTGTGACCTCGTGCGCGGCCAGGAGATTGAAATTTGTAAAACATTCGAGGTGTCCCGTGTGAAGATTAAAAAAGACCATCGACTGCCATTGTTTTCAAAATTACATTATAAAGTATCCCTTTTTTTGTCTTAGCCTCCTTGAATCAGAGTTGACGAAAATGGAAATGATTCAAGAGTCTGGGGGTTCATGTGGACACTAGTTGTCCACGTCCATGGGCTTGCTATGTGTTTGTCGTTTGAAGATATATATCCGAGAAGATTATATTTTTCTTAATACATTTTTTTACTGTTGTCACACGATTGCATATTTTTCACTAATAATTTAACCTTTAAATCCAGTCAAAAGTATTCCACTCGATGCGGTAGATCCACACTGGAGGAAGTTTGATTTCGAGCCAGCGTACGTCACGCCGCCTGAACCCCACTACGATGAGAAATTTGATGACTTGAAACAAAAGGTTATGTCATCTCCTAATCCTCAAGTAAAAAAATTGTTTAAGAAATTATACGAGTCTTTGTTTTCAAGCAAGTCAAAACTTA